>CAWUFW010003484.1:0-58918 GCA_963921515.1 Calotriton arnoldi | reverse complement strand
CAGGAGGCGCAGGGAATGATATCAGAAGAGCCACAGGAGACGCAGGGAATGATATAGGAAGAGCAAAGGAGGCACGGGGAATGATATAGGAAGAGCCAAAGGAGGCGCAGGGAATGATATCAGAAGAGCTAAAGGAGGCGCGGGGAATGATATAGGAAGAGCCAAAGGAGGCGCAGGGGAATGATATAGGAAGAGCTGAAAGGAGTGCGCAGGGAATGATATAGGAAGAGCCAAAGGAGGCGCAGGGAATGATATAGGAAGAGCCAAAGTAGGCACGGGGAATGATATAGGAAGAGCCAAAGGAGGCGCGGGGGAATGATATAGGAAGAGCCAAAGGAGGCGCGGGGAATGATATCAGAAGAGCCAAAGGAGGCCAGGGAATGACATCAGAATAGCCAAAGGAGGCGCGGGGAATGATATAGGAAGAGCCAAAGGAGGCGGGGGAATGATATAGGAAGAGCCAAAGGATGCCCGGGGAATGATATAGGAAGAGCTAAAGGAGGCGCAGGGAATGATATAGGAAGAGACAAAGGAGGCGCAGGGAATGATATCAGAATAGCCAAAGGAGGCGCGGGGAATGATATCAGAAGAGCCAAAGGAGGCGCAGGGAATGATATAGGAAGAGCCAAAGAAGGCGCGGGGAATGATATAGGAAGAGCTACAGGAGGCGCAGGGAATGATATAGGAGGAGCCACAGGAGGCGCGGGGAATGATATAGGAGGAGCCAAAGGAGGCGCGGGGAATGATATAGGAAGAGCCAAAGGAGGCGCGGGGAATGATATCAGAATAGCCAAAGGAGGCGCGGGGAATGATATCAGAAGAGCCAAAGGAGGCCAGGGAATGATATCAGAATAGCCAAAGGAGGCGCCGGGAATGATATAGGAAGAGCCAAAGGAGGCGCGGGGAATGATATAGGAAGAGCCACAGGAAACGCAGGGAATGATATAGGAAGAGCTAAAGGAGGCGTGGGGAATGATATAGGAAGAGCCAAAGGAGGCGTGGGGAATGATATAGGAAGAGCCAAAGGAGGCGCGGGGAATGATATAGGAAGAGCCACAGGAGACGAGGGAATGATATAGGAACAGCTAAAGGAGGCGTGGGGAATGATATAGGAAGAGCCAAAGGAGGCGTGGGGAATGATATAGGAAGAGCCACAGGAGGCGCAGGGAATGATATAGGAAGAGCCACAGGAGACGAGGGAATGATATAGGAAGAGCCACAGGAGACACAGGGAATGATATAGGAAGAGCTAAAGGAGGCGTGGGGAATGATATAGGAAGAGCCAAAGGAGGCGTGGGGAATGATATGGAAGAGCCACAGGAGGCGCAGGGAATGATACCAGAAGAGCCAAAGGAGGCGCGGGGAATGATATCAGAAGAGCCACAGGAGCGCGGGGAATGATATAGGAAGAGTTAAAGGAGGCACGGGGATTGATATCGGAAGAGCTAAAGGAGGCGCAGGGAATGATATAGGAAGAGCCAAAGGAGGCGCGTGGAATGATATTAGACGAGCCAATGGAGGCGCGGGGAATGATATCAGAAGAGCTAAAGGAGGCCAGGGGAACGGTATCAGAATAGCCAAAGGAGGCGAGGGGAATGATATAGGAAGAGCCACAGGAGGCGCAGGGAATGATATCAGAAGAGCCACAGGAGACGCAGGGAATGATATAGGAAGAGCCAAAGGAGGCACGGGGAATGATATAGGAAGAGCCAAAGGAGGCGCAGGGAATGATATCAGAAGAGCTAAAGGAGTCGCGGGGAATGATATAGGAAGAGCCAAAGGAGGCGCAGGGAATGATATAGGAAGAGCCACAGGAGGCGCAGGGAATGATGTAGGAAGAGCCACAGGAGACGCAGGGAATGATATAGGAAGAGCCACAGGAGACACAGGGAATGATATAGGAAGAGCTAAAGGAGGCGTGGGGAATGATATAGGAAGAGCCAAAGGAGGCGCGGGGAATGATATAGGAAGAGCCACAGGAGGCGCAGGGAATGATACCAGAAGAGCCAAAGGAGGCGCGGGGAATGATATCAGAAGAGCCACAGGAGGCGCGGGGAATGATATAGGAAGAGTTAAAGGAGGCACGGGGATTGATATCGGAAGAGCTAAAGGAGGCGCAGGGAATGATATAGGAAGAGCCAAAGGAGGCGCGTGGAATGATATTAGACGAGCCAATAGAGGCGCGAGGAATGATATAGGAAGAGCCAAAGGAGGCGCAGGGAATGATATAGGAAGAGCTAAAGGAGGCGCAGGGAATGATATAGGAAGAGCCAAAGGAGGCGCAGGGAATGATATAGGAAGAGCCAAAGTAGGCGCGGGGAATGATATAGGAAGAGCCAAAGGAGGCGCGGGGAATGATATAGGAAGAGCCAAAGGAGGCGCGGGGAATGATATCAGAAGAGCCAAAGGAGGCCAGGGAATGACATCAGAATAGCCAAAGGAGGCGCGGGAATGATATAGGAAGAGCCAAAGGAGGCCCGGGTAATGATATAGGAAGAGCTAAAGGAGGCGCGGGGAATGAAATAGGAAGAGCCAAAGGAGGCGCGGGGAATGATATCAGAAGTGGAGGCGCGAGGAATGATATCAGAAGAGGGAGTAAGTAAGTAAGTCCGTTTATATAGCGCAGCTACTCACCCTTACGGGTCTCAAGTCGCTGGGGGCCGTAGTGGAAATTAAGTGAGCTATTGCCCAGAGTCACATGGTGCTGAGCTGAGCTGCCGCCGGTGCCAGGGATCGAACCGTGAACCCTGTGCTACGAAGTCAGCTGCCCTGGCCGCTGCACCACACTCTCCATGGGGAATGATATAGGAAGAGCCAAAGGAGGCGCGGGGAATGATATCAGAAGAGCCAAAGGAGGCGCGGGGAATGATATAGGAAGAGCCAAAGGAGGCGCAGGGAATGATATAGGAAGAGCCAAAGGAGGCGCAGGGAATGATATCAGAAGAGCCACAGGAGGCGCGGGGAATGATATAGGAAGAGCCAAAGGAGGCGCGGGGAATGATATAGGAAGAGCCAAAGGAGGCGCGAGGAATGATATAGGAAGAGCCAAAGGAGGCGTTGGGAATGATATCAGAAGAGCTAAAGGAGGCGCGGGGAATGATATAGGAACAGGGGGGCGCGGGGAATGATATAGGAAGAGCTAAAGGAGGCGCGGGGAATGATATAGGAAGAGCTAAAGGAGGCGTGGGGAATGATATAGGAAGAGGGGGGCACGGGGAATGATATAGGAAGAGCCAAAGGAGGCGCATGGAATGATATAGGAAGAGCCAAAGGAGGCGTTGGGACTGATATCAGAAAAGCTAAAGGAGGCGCAGGGAATAATATAGGAAGAGCTAAAGGAGGCGTGGGGAATGATACCAGAAGAGCCAAAGGAGGCGCGGGGAATGATATAGGAAGAGCCAAAGCAGGTCCGGGGAATGATATAGGAAGAGCTAAAGGAGGCGCGGGGAATGATATAGGAAGAGCCAAAAGGAGGCGCAAGGAATGATATAGGAAGAGCCAAAGGAGGCGTTGGGAATGATATCAGAAGAGCTAAAGGAGGCGCAGGGAATAATATAGGAAGAGCTAAAGGAGGCGTGGGGAATGATACCAGAAGAGCCAAAGGAGGCGCGGGGAATGATATAGGAAGAGCCAAAGCAGGTCCGGGGAATGATATAGGAAGAGCTAAAGGAGGCGCGGGAATGAGACCAGAAGAGCTAAAGGAGGCGGGGGAATGATATAGGAAGAGCCAAAGGAGGCGCGGGGAATGATATAGGAAGAGCCAAAGGAGGCGCAGGGAATGATACCAGAAGAGCTAAAGGAGGCGCAGGGAATGATATAGGAAGAGCTAAAGGAGGCGCAGGGAATGATACCAGAAGAGCCAAAGGAGGCGCGGGGAATGATATAGGAAGAGCCACAGGAGGCGCAGGGAATGATATAGGAAGAGCCAAAGGAGGAGCGGGGAATCATATAGGAAGAGCCAAAGGAGGCGCAGGGAATGATATAGGAAGAGCCAAAGGAGGAGCGGGGAATGATATAGGAAGAGCCAAAGGAAGCGCAGGGAATGATATCAGAAGAGCCACAGGAGGCGCAGGGAATGATATAGGAAGAGCCACAGGAGGCGCAGGGAATGATATAGGAAGAGCCAAAGGAGGAGCGGGGAATCATATAGGAAGAGCCAAAGGAGGCGCAGGGAATGATATAGGAAGAGCCAAAGGAGGAGCGGGGAATGATATAGGAAGAGCCAAAGGAGGCCAGGGAATGACATCAGAATAGCCAAAGGAGGCGCGGGGAATGATATAGGAAGACCTAAAGGAGGCACGGGGAATGATATAGGAAGAGCCAAAGGAGGCGCAGGGAATGATATCAGAATAGCCAAAGGAGGCGAGAGGAATGATACCAGAATAGCCAAAGGTGGGGCGGGGAATGATATAGGAAGAGCCACAGGAGGCGCAGAGAATGATACCAGAAGAGCCACAGGAGGCGCGGGGAATGATATAGGAACAGCCAAAGGAGGCGCGGGAATGATACCAGAAGAGCCACAGGAGGCGCGGGGAATGATATAGGAAGAGCCAAAGGAGGCCAGGGAATGTTACCAGAAGAGCCACAGGAGGCGCAGGGAATGATATAGGAAGAGCCAAAGGAGGCGCAGGGAATGAAATAGGAAGAGCCAAAGGAGGCACGGGGAATGATATAGGAAGAGCCAAAGGAGGCTCAGGGAATGATATAGGAAGAGCCAAAGGAGGCGCGGGGAATGATATAGGAAGAGCTAAAGGAGGTGCGGGGAATGATGTAGGAAGAGCCAAAGGAGGCGCGGGGAATGATATAGGAAGAGCTAAAGAAGGCACGGGGAATGATATAGGAAGAGCCAAAGGAGGCCAGGGAATGATATAGGAAGAGCCACAGGCGGCGCAGAGAATGATACCAGAAGAGCCACAGGAGGCGCGGGGAATGATATAGGAACAGCCAAAGGAGGCGCGGGGAATGATACCAGAAGAGCCACAGGAGGCGCGGGGAATGATATAGGAAGAGCCAAAGGAGGCCAGGGAATGTTACCAGAAGAGCCAAAGGAGGCGCGGGAATGATATAGGAAGAGCCAAAGGAGGCGCGGGGAATGATATCAGAAGAGCCAAAGGAGGCACGAGGAATGATATAGGAAGAGCCAAAGGAGGCGCAGGGAAAGATATCAGAATAGCCAAAGGAGGCACGGGGAATGATATAGGAAGAGCCACAGGAGACGCAGGGAATGATATAGGAAGAGCTAAAGGAGGCGCGGGGAATGATATAGGAAGAGCCAAAGGAGGTGCAGGGAATGATATAGGAAGAGCCACAGGAGGCGCAGGGAATGATATCAGAAGAGCCACAGGGGGCGCAGGGAATGATATAGGAAGAGCCAAAGGAGGAGCGGGGAATGATATAGGAAGAGCCAAAGGAGGCGCAGGGAATGATATAGGAAGAGCCAAAGGAGGAGCGGGAATGATATAGGAAGAGGCAAAGGAGGCGCAGGGAATGATATCAGAAGAGCCACAGGAGGCGCAGGGAATGATATAGGAAGAGCCACAGGAGGCGCAGGGAATGATATAGGAAGAGCCAAAGGAGGCGCGGGGAATCATATAGGAATAGCCAAAGGAGGCGCAGGGAATGATATAGGAAGAGCCAAAGGAGGAGCGTGGAATCATATAGGAAGAGCTAAAGGAGGCCAGGGAATGATATAGGAAGAGCCAAAGGAGGCGCGGGGAATGATATAGAAAGACCTAAAGGAGGCGCGGGGAATGATATAGGAAGAGCCAAAGGAGGCGCAGGGAATGATATCAGAATAGCCAAAGGAGGCGCGGGGAATGATATAGGAAGAGCCAAAGGAGGCGCGGGGAATGATACCAGAAGAGCCAATGGTGGGGCGGGAAATGATATAGGAAGAGCCAAAGGTGGGGCAGGGAATGATATAGGAAGATCCACAGGAGGCGCAGGGAATGATACCAGAAGAGCCACAGGAGGCGCGGGGAATGATATAGGAAGAGCCAAAGGAGGCCAGGGAATGATACCAGAAGAGCCACAGGAGGCGCAGGGAATGATATAGGAAGAGCCAAAGGAGGCGGGGGAATGATATAGGAAGAGCCAAAGGATGCCCGGGGAATGATATAGGAAGAGCCAAAGGAGGCGCAGGGAATGATATAGGAAGAGACAAAGGAGGCGCAGGGAATGATATCAGAATAGCCAAAGGAGGCGCGGGGAATGATATCAGAAGAGCCAAAGGAGGCGCAGGGAATGATATAGGAAGAGCCAAAGAAGGCGCGGGAATGATATAGGAAGAGCCACAGGAGGCGCAGGGAATGATATAGGAGGAGCCACAGGAGGCGCGGGGAATGATATAGGAGGAGCCAAAGGAGGCGCGGGGAATGATATAGGAAGAGCCAAAGGAGGCGCGGGGAATGATATCAGAATAGCCAAAGGAGGCGCGGGGAATGATATCAGAAGAGCCAAAGGAGGCCAGGGAATGATATCAGAATAGCCAAAGGAGGCGCGGGGAATGATATAGGAAGAGCCAAAGGAGGCCAGGGAATGATACCAGAAGAGCCACAGGAAACACAGGGAATGATATAGGAAGAGCCAAAGGAGGTGCAGGGAATGATATAGGAAGAGCCACAGGAGGCGCAGGGAATGATATCAGAAGAGCCACAGGGGGCGCAGGGAATGATATAGGAAGAGCCAAAGGAGGAGCGGGGAATGATATAGGAAGAGCCAAAGGAGGCGCAGGGAATGATATAGGAAGAGCCAAAGGAGGAGCGGGAATGATATAGGAAGAGGCAAATGAGGCGCAGGGAATGATATCAGAAGAGCCACAGGAGGCGCAGGGAATGATATAGGAAGAGCCACAGGAGGCGCAGGGAATGATATAGGAAGAGCCAAAGGAGGCGCGGGGAATCATATAGGAAGAGCCAAAGGAGGCGCAGGGAATGATATAGGAAGAGCCAAAGGAGGCGCAGGGAATGATATCAGAAGAGCCACAGGAGGCGCGGGGAATGATATAGGAAGAGCCAAAGGAGGCGCGGGGAATGATATAGGAAGAGCCAAAGGAGGCGCGGGGAATGATATAGGAAGAGCCAAAGGAGGCGTTGGGAATGATATCAGAAGAGCTAAAGGAGGCGCGGGGAATGATATAGGAAGAGGGGGGCGCGGGGAATGATATAGGAAGAGCTAAAGGAGGCGCGGGGAATGATATAGGAAGAGCTAAAGGAGGCGTGGGGAATGATATAGGAAGAGGGGGGCGCGGGGAATGATATAGGAAGAGCCAAAAGGAGGCGCGGGGAATGATATAGGAAGAGCCAAAGGAGGCGTTGGGAATGATATCAGAAGAGCTAAAGGAGGCGCAGGGAATAATATAGGAAGAGCTAAAGGAGGCGTGGGGAATGATACCAGAAGAGCCAAAGGAGGCGCGGGGAATGATATAGGAAGAGCCAAAGCAGGTCCGGGGAATGATATAGGAAGAGCTAAAGGAGGCGCGGGGAATGATACCAGAAGAGCTAAAGGAGGCGGGGGAATGATATAGGAAGAGCCAAAGGAGGCGCGGGGAATGATATAGGAAGAGCCAAAGGAGGCGCAGGGAATGATACCAGAAGAGCTAAAGGAGGCGCAGGGAATGATATAGGAAGAGCTAAAGGAGGCGCGGGGAATGATACCAGAAGAGCCAAAGGAGGCGCGGGGAATGATATAGGAAGAGCCACAGGAGGCGCAGGGAATGATATAGGAAGAGCCAAAGGAGGAGCGGGGAATCATATAGGAAGAGCCAAAGGAGGCGCAGGGAATGATATAGGAAGAGCCAAAGGAGGAGCGGGGAATGATATAGGAAGAGCCAAAGGAAGCGCAGGGAATGATATCAGAAGAGCCACAGGAGGCGTAGGGAATGATATAGGAAGAGCCACAGGAGGCGCAGGGAATGATATAGGAAGAGCCAAAGGAGGAGCGGGGAATCATATAGGAAGAGCCAAAGGAGGCGCAGGGAATGATATAGGAAGAGCTAAAGGAGGAGCGGGGAATGATATAGGAAGAGCCAAAGGAGGCGCGGGGAATGATATAGGAAGAGCTAAAGGAGGCGCGGGGAATGATATAGGAAGAGCCAAAGGAGGCCAGGGAATGACATCAGAATAGCCAAAGGAGGCGCGGGGAATGATATAGGAAGACCTAAAGGAGGCACGGGGAATGATATAGGAAGAGCCAAAGGAGGCGCAGGGAATGATATCAGAATAGCCAAAGGAGGCGAGAGGAATGATACCAGAATAGCCAAAGGTGGGGCGGGGAATGATATAGGAAGAGCCACAGGAGGCGCAGAGAATGATACCAGAAGAGCCACAGGAGGCGCGGGGAATGATATAGGAACAGCCAAAGGAGGCGCGGGAATGATACCAGAAGAGCCACAGGAGGCGCGGGGAATGATATAGGAAGAGCCAAAGGAGGCCAGGGAATGTTACCAGAAGAGCCACAGGAGGCGCAGGGAATGATATAGGAAGAGCCAAAGGAGGCGCAGGGAATGATATAGGAAGAGCCAAAGGAGGCACGGGGAATGATATAGGAAGAGCCAAAGGAGGCTCAGGGAATGATATAGGAAGAGCCAAAGGAGGCGCGGGGAATGATATAGGAAGAGCTAAAGGAGGTGCGGGGAATGATGTACCAAGAGCCAAAGGAGGCGCGGGTAATGATATAGGAAGAGCCAAAGGAGGCGCGGGAATGATATAGGAAGAGCCAAAGGAGGCGAGGGGAATGATATCAGAAGAGCCAAAGGAGGCACGGGGAATGATATAGGAAGAGCCAAAGGAGGTGCGAGGAATGATATAGGAAGAGCCAAAGGATGCGCGGGGGAAGATATCAGAATAGCCGAAGGAGGCGCGGGGAATGACATAGGAAGAGCCAAAGGAGGCACGGGGAATGATATAGGAAGAGCTAAAGGAGGCGCGGGGAATGATATAGGAAGAGCCAAAGGAGGTGCAGGGAATGATATAGGAAGAGCCACAGGAGGCGCAGGGAATGATATAGGAAGAGCCACAGGAGGCGCAGGGAATGATATCAGAAGAGCCACAGGGGGCGCAGGGAATGATATAGGAAGAGCCAAAGGAGGAGCGGGGAATGATATAGGAAGAGCCAAAGGAGGCGCAGGGAATGATATAGGAAGAGCCAAAGGAGGAGCGGGGAATGATATAGCAACAGGCAAATGAGGCGCAGGGAATGATATCAGAAGAGCCACAGGAGGCGCAGGGAATGATATAGGAAGAGCCACAGGAGGCGCAGGGAATGATATAGGAAGAGCCAAAGGAGGCGCGGGGAATCATATAGGAAGAGCCAAAGGAGGCGCAGGGAATGATATAGGAAGAGCCAAAGGAGGAGCGGGGAATCATATAGGAAGAGCTAAAGGAGGCCAGGGAATGATATAGGAAGAGCCAAAGGAGGCGCGGGGAATGATATAGAAAGACCTAAAGGAGGCGCAGGGAATGATATAGGAAGAGCCAAAGGAGGCGCAGGGAATGATATAGGAAGAGCCAAAGGAGGCGCGGGGAATGATACCAGAAGAGCCAATGGTGGGGCGGGAAATGATATAGGAAGAGCCAAAGGTGGGGCGGGGAATGATATAGGAAGATCCACAGGAGGCGCAGGGAATGATACCAGAAGAGCCACAGGAGGCGCGGGAATGATATAGGAAGAGCCAAAGGAGGCGGGGGAATGATATAGGAAGAGCCAAAGGATGCCCGGGGAATGATATAGGAAGAGCCAAAGGAGGCGCAGGGAATGATATAGGAAGAGACAAAGGAGGCGCAGGGAATGATATCAGAATAGCCAAAGGAGGCGCGGGGAATGATATCAGAAGAGCCAAAGGAGGCGCAGGGAATGATATAGGAAGAGCCAAAGAAGGCGCGGGAAATGATATAGGAAGAGCCAAAGGTGGGGCGGGGAATGATATAGGAAGATCCACAGGAGGCGCAGGGAATGATACCAGAAGAGCCACAGGAGGCGCAGGGAATGATATAGGAAGAGCCAAAGGAGGCGGGGGAATGATATAGGAAGAGCCAAAGGATGCCCGGGGAATGATATAGGAAGAGCCAAAGGAGGCGCAGGGAATGATATAGGAAGAGACAAAGGAGGCGCAGGGAATGATATCAGAATAGCCAAAGGAGGCGCGGGGAATGATATCAGAAGAGCCAAAGGAGGCGCAGGGAATGATATAGGAAGAGCCAAAGAAGGCGCGGGGAATGATATAGGAAGAGCCACAGGAGGCGCAGGGAATGATATAGGAGGAGCCACAGGAGGCGTGGGGAATGATATAGGAAGAGCCAAAGGAGGCGGGGGAATGATATAGGAAGAGCCAAAGGATGCCCGGGGAATGATATAGGAAGAGCCAAAGGAGGCGCAGGGAATGATATAGGAAGAGACAAAGGAGGCGCAGGGAATGATATCAGAATAGCCAAAGGAGGCGCGGGGAATGATATCAGAAGAGCCAAAGGAGGCGCAGGGAATGATATAGGAAGAGCCAAAGAAGGCGCGGGGAATGATATAGGAAGAGCCACAGGAGGCGCAGGGAATGATATAGGAGGAGCCACAGGAGGCGCGGGGAATGATATAGGAGGAGCCAAAGGAGGCGCGGGGAATGATATAGGAAGAGCCAAAGGAGGCGCGGGGAATGATATCAGAATAGCCAAAGGAGGCGCGGGGAATGATATCAGAAGAGCCAAAGGAGGCCAGGGAATGATATCAGAATAGCCAAAGGAGGCGCGGGGAATGATATAGGAAGAGCCAAAGGAGGCCAGGGAATGATACCAGAAGAGCCACAGGAAACACAGGGAATGATATAGGAAGAGCCAAAGGAGGTGCAGGGAATGATATAGGAAGAGCCACAGGAGGCGCAGGGAATGATATCAGAAGAGCCACAGGGGGCGCAGGGAATGATATAGGAAGAGCCAAAGGAGGAGCGGGGAATGATATAGGAAGAGCCAAAGGAGGCGCAGGGAATGATATAGGAAGAGCCAAAGGAGGAGCGGGGAATGATATAGGAAGAGGCAAATGAGGCGCAGGGAATGATATCAGAAGAGCCACAGGAGGCGCAGGGAATGATATAGGAAGAGCCACAGGAGGCGCAGGGAATGATATAGGAAGAGCCAAAGGAGGCGCGGGGAATCATATAGGAAGAGCCAAAGGAGGCGCAGGGAATGATATAGGAAGAGCCAAAGGAGGCGCAGGGAATGATATCAGAAGAGCCACAGGAGGCGCGGGGAATGATATAGGAAGAGCCAAAGGAGGCGCGGGGAATGATATAGGAAGAGCCAAAGGAGGCGCGGGGAATGATATAGGAAGAGCCAAAGGAGGCGTTGGGAATGATATCAGAAGAGCTAAAGGAGGCGCGGGGAATGATATAGGAAGAGGGGGGCGCGGGGAATGATATAGAAAGAGCTAAAGGAGGCGCGGGGAATGATATAGGAAGAGCTAAAGGAGGCGTGGGGAATGATATAGGAAGAGGGGGGCGCGGGGAATGATATAGGAAGAGCCAAAAGGAGGCGCGGGGAATGATATAGGAAGAGCCAAAGGAGGCGTTGGGAATGATATCAGAAGAGCTAAAGGAGGCGCTGGGAATAATATAGGAAGAGCTAAAGGAGGCGTGGGGAATGATACCAGAAGAGCCAAAGGAGGCGCGGGGAATGATATAGGAAGAGCCAAAGCAGGTCCGGGGAATGATATAGGAAGAGCTAAAGGAGGCGCGGGAATGATACCAGAAGAGCTAAAGGAGGCGGGGGAATGATATAGGAAGAGCCAAAGGAGGCGCGGGGAATGATATAGGAAGAGCCAAAGGAGGCGCAGGGAATGATACCAGAAGAGCTAAAGGAGGCGCAGGGAATGATATAGGAAGAGCTAAAGGAGGCGCGGGGAATGATACCAGAAGAGCCAAAGGAGGCGCGGGGAATGATATAGGAAGAGCCACAGGAGGCGCAGGGAATGATATAGGAAGAGCCAAAGGAGGAGCGGGGACTCATATAGGAAGAGCCAAAGGAGGCGCAGGGAATGATATAGGAAGAGCCAAAGGAGGAGCGGGGAATGATATAGGAAGAGCCAAAGGAAGCGCAGGGAATGATATCAGAAGAGCCACAGGAGGCGCAGGGAATGATATAGGAAGAGCCACAGGAGGCGCAGGGAATGATATAGGAAGAGCCAAAGGAGGAGCGGGGAATCATATAGGAAGAGCCAAAGGAGGCGCAGGGAATGATATAGGAAGAGCCAAAGGAGGAGCGGGGAATGATATAGGAAGAGCCAAAGGAGGCGCGGGAATGATATAGGAAGAGCTAAAGGAGGCGCGGGGAATGAAATAGGAAGAGCCAAAGGAGGCCAGGGAATGACATCAGAATAGCCAAAGGAGGAGCGGGGAATGATATAGGAAGACCTAAAGGAGGCACGGGGAATGATATAGGAAGAGCCAAAGGAGGCGCAGGGAATGATATCAGAATAGCCAAAGGAGGCGAGAGGAATGATACCAGAATAGCCAAAGGTGGGGCGGGGAATGATATAGGAAGAGCCACAGGAGGCGCAGAGAATGATACCAGAAGAGCCACAGGAGGCGCGGGGAATGATATAGGAACAGCCAAAGGAGGCGCGGGGAATGATACCAGAAGAGCCACAGGAGGCGCGGGGAATGATATAGGAAGAGCCAAAGGAGGCCAGGGAATGTTACCAGAAGAGCCACAGGAGGCGCAGGGAATGATATAGGAAGAGCCAAAGGAGGCGCAGGGAATGATATAGGAAGAGCCAAAGGAGGCACGGGGAATGATATAGGAAGAGCCAAAGGAGGCTCAGGGAATGATATAGGAAGAGCCAAAGGAGGCGCGGGGAATGATATAGGAAGAGCTAAAGGAGGTGCGGGGAATGATGTACCAAGAGCCAAAGGAGGCGCGGGTAATGATATAGGAAGAGCCACAGGAGGCGCAGGGAATGATACCAGAGGAGGGGGGCGCGGGGAATGATATAGGAAGAGCCAAAGGAGGCGCGGGAATGATATAGGAAGAGCCAAAGGAGGCGCGGGGAATGATATCAGAAGAGCCAAAGGAGGCATGGGGAATGATATAGGAAGAGCCAAAGGAGGTGCGAGGAATGATATAGGAAGAGCCAAAGGATGCGCGGGGAAGATATCAGAATAGCCGAAGGAGGCGCGGGGAATGACATAGGAAGAGCCAAAGGAGGCACGGGGAATGATATAGGAAGAGCTAAAGGAGGCGCGGGGAATGATATAGGAAGAGCCAAAGGAGGTGCAGGGAATGATATAGGAAGAGCCACAGGAGGTGCAGGGAATGATATCAGAAGAGCCACAGGGGGCGCAGGGAATGATATAGGAAGAGCCAAAGGAGGAGCGGGGAATGATATAGGAAGAGCCAAAGGAGGCGCAGGGAATGATATAGGAAGAGCCAAAGGAGGAGCGGGGAATGATATAGCAACAGGCAAATGAGGCGCAGGGAATGATATCAGAAGAGCCACAGGAGGCGCAGGGAATGATATAGGAAGAGCCACAGGAGGCGCAGGGAATGATATAGGAAGAGCCAAAGGAGGCGCGGGGAATCATATAGGAAGAGCCAAAGGAGGCGCAGGGAATGATATAGGAAGAGCCAAAGGAGGAGCGGGGAATCATATAGGAAGAGCTAAAGGAGGCCAGGGAATGATATAGGAAGAGCCAAAGGAGGCGCGGGGAATGATATAGAAAGACCTAAAGGAGGCGCGGGGAATGATATAGGAAGAGCCAAAGGAGGCGCAGGGAATGATATAGGAAGAGCCAAAGGAGGCGTGGGGAATGATACCAGAAGAGCCAATGGTGGGGCGGGAAATGATATAGGAAGAGCCAAAGGTGGGGCGGGGAATGATATAGGAAGATCCACAGGAGGCGCAGGGAATGATACCAGAAGAGCCACAGGAGGCGCGGGGAATGATATAGGAAGAGCCAAAGGAGGCGGGGGAATGATATAGGAAGAGCCAAAGGATGCCCGGGGAATGATATAGGAAGAGCCAAAGGAGGCGCAGGGAATGATATAGGAAGAGACAAAGGAGGCGCAGGGAATGATATCAGAATAGCCAAAGGAGGCGCGGGGAATGATATCAGAAGAGCCAAAGGAGGCGCAGGGAATGATATAGGAAGAGCCAAAGAAGGCGCGGAAATGATATAGGAAGAGCCAAAGGTGGGGCGGGGAATGATATAGGAAGATCCACAGGAGGCGCAGGGAATGATACCAGAAGAGCCACAGGAGGCGCAGGGAATGATATAGGAAGAGCCAAAGGAGGCGGGGGAATGATATAGGAAGAGCCAAAGGATGCCCGGGGAATGATATAGGAAGAGCCAAAGGAGGCGCAGGGAATGATATAGGAAGAGACAAAGGAGGCGCAGGGAATGATATCAGAATAGCCAAAGGAGGCGCGGGGAATGATATCAGAAGAGCCAAAGGAGGCGCAGGGAATGATATAGGAAGAGCCAAAGAAGGCGCGGGGAATGATATAGGAAGAGCCACAGGAGGCGCAGGGAATGATATAGGAGGAGCCACAGGAGGCGTGGGGAATGATATAGGAGGAGCCAAAGGAGGCGCGGGGAATGATATAGGAAGAGCCAAAGGAGGCGCGGGGAATGATATCAGAATAGCCAAAGGAGGCGCGGGGAATGATATCAGAAAAGCCAAAGGAGGCCAGGGAATGATATCAGAAGAGCCAAAGGAGGCGCGGGGAATGATATAGGAAGAGCCAAAGGAGGCCAGGGAATGATACCAGAAGAGCCACAGGAAACGCAGGGAATGATATAGGAAGAGCCAAAGGAGGTGCAGGGAATGATATAGGAAGAGCCACAGGAGGCGCAGGGAATGATATCAGAAGAGCCACAGGGGGCGCAGGGAATGATATAGGAAGAGCCAAAGGAGGAGCGGGGAATGATATAGGAAGAGCCAAAGGAGGCGCAGGGAATGATATAGGAAGAGCCAAAGGAGGAGCGGGGAATGATATAGGAAGAGGCAAATGAGGCGCAGGGAATGATATCAGAAGAGCCACAGGAGGCGCAGGGAATGATATAGGAAGAGCCACAGGAGGCGCAGGGAATGATATAGGAAGAGCCAAAGGAGGCGCGGGGAATCATATAGGAAGAGCCAAAGGAGGCGCAGGGAATGATATAGGAAGAGCCAAAGGAGGAGCGGGGAATCATATAGGAAGAGCTAAAGGAGGCCAGGGAATGATATAGGAAGAGCCAAAGGAGGCGCGGGGAATGATATAGAAAGACCTAAAGGAGGCGCGGGGAATGATATAGGAAGAGCCAAAGGAGGCGCAGGGAATGATATCAGAATAGCCAAAGGAGGCGCGGGGAATGATATAGGAAGAGCCAAAGGAGGCGCGGGGAATGATACCAGAAGAGCCAATGGTGGGGCGGGAAATGATATAGGAAGAGCCAAAGGTGGGGCGGGGAATGATATAGGAAGATCCACAGGAGGCGCAGGGAATGATACCAGAAGAGCCACAGGAGGCGCGGGGAATGATATAGGAAGAGCCAAAGGAGGCCAGGGAATGATACCAGAAGAGCCACAGGAGGCGCAGGGAATGATATAGGAACAGCCAAAGGAGGCGGGGGAATGATATAGGAAGAGCCAAAGGATGCCCGGGGAATGATATAGGAAGAGCCAAAGGAGGCGCAGGGAATGATATAGGAAGAGACAAAGGAGGCGCAGGGAATGATATCAGAATAGCCAAAGGAGGCGCGGGGAATGATATCAGAAGAGCCAAAGGAGGCGCAGGGAATGATATAGGAAGAGCCAAAGAAGGCGCGGGGAATGATATAGGAAGAGCCACAGGAGGCGCAGGGAATGATATAGGAGGAGTCACAGGAGGCGCGGGGAATGATATAGGAGGAGCCAAATTAGGCGCGGGGAATGATATAGGAAGAGCCAAAGGAGGCGCGGGGAATGATATCAGAATAGCCAAAGGAGGCGCGGGGAATGATATCAGAAGAGCCAAAGGAGGCCAGGGAATGATATCAGAATAGCCAAAGGAGGCGCGGGGAATGATATAGGAAGAGCCAAAGGAGGCGCAGGGAATGATATAGGAAGAGCCACAGGAAACGCAGGGAATGATATAGGAAGAGCTAAAGGAGGCGTGGGGAATGATATAGGAAGAGCCAAAGGAGGCGTGGGGAATGATATAGGAAGAGCCAAAGGAGGCGCGGGGAATGATATAGGAAGAGCCACAGGAGACGCAGGGAATGATATAGGAACAGCTAAAGGAGGCGTGGGGAATGATATAGGAAGAGCCAAAGGAGGCGTGGGGAATGATATAGGAAGAGCCACAGGAGGCGCAGGGAATGATATAGGAAGAGCCACAGGAGACGCAGGGAATGATATAGGAAGAGCCACAGGAGACACAGGGAATGATATAGGAAGAGCTAAAGGAGGCGTGGGGAATGATATAGGAAGAGCCAAAGGAGGCGTGGGGAATGATATAGGAAGAGCCACAGGAGGCGCAGGGAATGATACCAGAAGAGCCAAAGGAGGCGCGGGGAATGATATCAGAAGAGCCACAGGAGGCGCGGGGAATGATATAGGAAGAGTTAAAGGAGGCACGGGGATTGGTATCGGAAGAGCTAAAGGAGGCGCAGGGAATGATATAGGAAGAGCCAAAGGAGGCGCGTGGAATGATATTAGACGAGCCAATGGAGGCGCGGGGAATGATATCAGAAGAGCTAAAGGAGGCCAGGGGAACGGTATCAGAATAGCCAAAGGAGGCGAGGGGAATGATATAGGAAGAGCCACAGGAGGCGCAGGGAATGATATCAGAAGAGCCACAGGAGACGCAGGGAATGATATAGGAAGAGCCAAAGGAGGCACGGGGAATGATATAGGAAGAGCCAAAGGAGGCGCAGGGAATGATATCAGAAGAGCTAAAGGAGTCGCGGGGAATGATATAGGAAGAGCCAAAGGAGGCGCAGGGAATGATATAGGAAGAGCCACAGGAGGCGCAGGGAATGATATAGGAAGAGCCACAGGAGACGCAGGGAATGATATAGGAAGAGCCACAGGAGACACAGGGAATGATATAGGAAGAGCTAAAGGAGGCGTGGGGAATGATATAGGAAGAGCCAAAGGAGGCGTGGGGAATGATATAGGAAGAGCCACAGGAGGCGCAGGGAATGATACCAGAAGAGCCAAAGGAGGCGCGGGGAATGATATCAGAAGAGCCACAGGAGGCGCGGGGAATGATATAGGAAGAGTTAAAGGAGGCACGGGGATTGATATCGGAAGAGCTAAAGGAGGCGCAGGGAATGATATAGGAAGAGCCAAAGGAGGCGCGTGGAATGATATTAGACGAGCCAATGGAGGGCGGGGAATGATATCAGAAGAGCTAAAGGAGGCCAGGGAACGGTATCAGAATAGCCAAAGGAGGCGAGGGGAATGATATAGGAAGAGCCACAGGAGGCGCAGGGAATGATATCAGAAGAGCCACAGGAGACGCAGGGAATGATATAGGAAGAGCCAAAGGAGGCACGGGGAATGATATAGGAAGAGCTAAAGGAGGCGCAGGGAATGATATAGGAAGAGCCAAAGGAGGCGCAGGGAATGATATAGGAAGAACCAAAGTAGGCACGGGGAATGATATAGGAAGAGCCAAAGGAGGCGCAGGGAATGATATAGGAAGAGCTAAAGGAGGCGCAGGGAATGATATAGGAAGAGCCAAAGGAGGCGCAGGGAATGATATAGGAAGAGCCAAAGTAGGCACGGGGAATGATATAGGAAGAGCCAAAGGAGGCGCAAGGGAATGATATAGGAAGAGCCAAAGGAGGCGCGGGGAATGATATCAGAAGAGCCAAAGGAGGCCAGGGAATGACATCAGAATAGCCAAAGGAGGCGCGGGGAATGATATAGGAAGAGCCAAAGGAGGCCCGGGTAATGATATAGGAAGAGCTAAAGGAGGCGCGGGGAATGAAATAGGAAGAGCCAAAGGAGGCGCGGGGAATGATATCAGAAGTGGGAGGCGCGGGGAATGATATCAGAAGAGGGAGTAAGTAAGTAAGTAAGTCCGTTTTTATATAGCGCAGCTACTCACCCTTACGGGTCTCAAGTCGCTGGGGGCCGTAGTGGAAATTAAGTGAGCTATTGCCCAGAGTCACATGGTGCTGAGCTGAGCTGCCGCCGGTGCCAGGGATCGAACCGTGAACCCTGTGCTACGAAGTCAGCTGCCCTGGCCGCTGCACCACACCTCTCCACGGGGAATGATATAGGAAGAGCCAAAGGAGGCGCGGGGAATGATATCAGAAGAGCCAAAGGAGGCGCGGGGAATGATATAGGAAGAGCCAAAGGAGGCGCAGGGAATGATATAGGAAGAGCCAAAGGAGGCGCAGGGAATGATATCAGAAGAGCCACAGGAGGCGCGGGGAATGATATAGGAAGAGCCAAAGGAGGCGCGGGGAATGATATAGGAAGAGCCAAAGGAGGCGCGAGGAATGATATAGGAAGAGCCAAAGGAGGCGTTGGGAATGATATCAGAAGAGCTAAAGGAGGCGCGGGGAATGATATAGGAAGAGGGGGCGCGGGGAATGATATAGGAAGAGCTAAAGGAGGCGCGGGGAATGATATAGGAAGAGCTAAAGGAGGCGTGGGGAATGATATAGGAAGAGGGGGCGCGGGGAATGATATAGGAAGAGCCAAAGGAGGCGCGGGGAATGATATAGGAAGAGCCAAAAGGAGGCGCGGGGAATGATATAGGAAGAGCCAAAGGAGGCGTTGGGAATGATATCAGAAGAGCTAAAGGAGGCGCAGGGAATAATATAGGGAGAGCTAAAGGAGGCGTGGGGAATGATACCAGAAGAGCCAAAGGAGGCGCGGGGAATGATATAGGAAGAGCCAAAGCAGGTCCGGGGAATGATATAGGAAGAGCTAAAGGAGGCGCGGGGAATGAGACCAGAAGAGCTAAAGGAGGCGGGGGAATGATATAGGAAGAGCCAAAGGAGGCGCGGGAAATGATATAGGAAGAGCCAAAGGAGGCGCAGGGAATGATACCAGAAGAGCTAAAGGAGGCGCAGGGAATGATATAGGAAGAGCTAAAGGAGGCGCGGGGAATGATACCAGAAGAGCCAAAGGAGGCGCGGGGAATGATATAGGAAGAGCCACAGGAGGCGCAGGGAATGATATAGGAAGAGCCAAAGGAGGAGCGGGGAATAATATAGGAAGAGCCAAAGGAGGCGCAGGGAATGATATAGGAAGAGCCAAAGGAGGAGCGGGGAATGATATAGGAAGAGCCAAAGGAAGCGCAGGGAATGATATCAGAAGAGCCACAGGAGGCGCAGGGAATGATATAGGAAGAGCCACAGGAGGCGCAGGGAATGATATAGGAAGAGCCAAAGGAGGAGCGGGGAATCATATAGGAAGAGCCAAAGGAGGCGCAGGGAATGATATAGGAAGAGCCAAAGGAGGAGCGGGGAATGATATAGGAAGAGCCAAAGGAGGCGCGGGGAATGATATAGGAAGAGCTAAAGGAGGCGCGGGGAATGATATAGGAAGAGCCAAAGGAGGCCAGGGAATGACATCAGAATAGCCAAAGGAGGCGCGGGGAATGATATAGGAAGACCTAAAGGAGGCGCGGGGAATGATAGAGGAAGAGCCAAAGGAGGCGCAGGGAATGATATCAGAATAGCCAAAGGAGGCGAGAGGAATGATACCAGAATAGCCAAAGGAGGCGTGGGGAATGATATAGGAACAGCCAAAGGAGGCGCGGGGAATGATACCAGAAGAGCCACAGGAGGCGTGGGGAATGATATAGGAACAGCCAAAGGAGGCGCGGGGAATGATACCAGAAGAGCCACAGGAGGCGCGGGGAATTATATAGGAAGAGCCAAAGGAGGCGCAGGGAATGATATAGGAAGAGCCAAAGGAGGCACGGGGAATGATATAGGAAGAGCCAAAGGAGGCTCAGGGAATGATATAGGAAGAGCCAAAGGAGGCGCGGGGAATGATATAGGAAGAGCTAAAGGAGGTGCGGGGAATGATGTGGGAAGAGCCAAAGGAGGCGCGGGGAATGATATAGGAAGAGCTAAAGAAGGCGCGGGGAATGATATAGGAAGAGCCAAAGGAGGCCAGGGAATGATATAGGAAGAGCCACAGGAGGCGCAGGGAATGATACCAGAGGAGGGGGGCGCGGGGAATGATATAGGAAGAGCCAAAGGAGGCGCGGGAATGATATAGGAAGAGCCAAAGGAGGCGAGGGGAATGATATCAGAAGAGCCAAAGGAGGCACGGGGAATGATATAGGAAGAGCCAAAGGAGGTGCGAGGAATGATATAGGAGGAGCCAAAGGATGCGCGGGGAAAGATATCAGAATAGCCAAAGGAGGCGCGGGGAATGATATAGGAAGAGCCAAAGGAGGCGCAGGGAATGATATAGGAAGAGCCAAAGGAGGCGCGGGGAATGATATAGGAAGAGCTAAAGGAGGCGCGGGGAATGATATAGGAAGAGCCAAAGGAGGTGCAGGGAATGATATAGGAAGAGCCACAGGAGGCGCAGGGAATGATATCAGAAGAGCCACAGGGGGCGCAGGGAATGATATAGGAAGAGCCAAAGGAGGAGCGGGGAATGATATAGGAAGAGCCAAAGGAGGCGCAGGGAATGATATAGGAAGAGGCAAAGGAGGAGCGGGGAATGATATAGGAAGAGGCAAATGAGGCGCAGGGAATGATATCAGAAGAGCCACAGGAGGCGCAGGGAATGATATAGGAAGAGCCACAGGAGGCGCAGGGAATGATATAGGAAGAGCCAAAGGAGGCGCGGGGAATCATATAGGAAGAGCCAAAGGAGGCGCAGGGAATGATATAGGAAGAGCCAAAGGAGGAGCGGGGAATCATATAGGAAGAGCTAAAGGAGGCCAGGGAATGATATAGGAAGAGCCAAAGGAGGCGCGGGGAATGATACCAGAATAGCCAAAGGAGGCGCGGGGAATGATATAGGAAGAGCCAAAGGAGGCACAGGGAATGATATCAGAATAGCCAAAGGAGGCGCGGGGAATGATATAGGAAGAGCCAAAGGAGGCACGGGGAATGATACCAGAAGAGCCAATGGTGGGGTGGGAAATGATATAGGAAGAGCCAAAGGTGGGATGGGGAATGATATAGGAAGATCCACAGGAGGCGCAGGGAATGATACCAGAAGAGCCACAGGAGGCGCGGGGAATGATATAGGAAGAGCCAAAGGAGGCCAGGGAATGATACCAGAAGAGCCACAGGACGCGCAGGGAATGATATAGGAAGAGCCAAAGGAGGCGGGGGAATGATATAGGAAGAGCCAAAGGATGCCCGGGGAATGATATAGGAAGAGCCAAAGGAGGCGCAGGGAATGATATAGGAAGAGACAAAGGAGGCGCAGGGAATGATATCAGAATAGCCAAAGGAGTCGCGGGGAATGATATCAGAAGAGCCAAAGGAGGCGCAGGGAAAGATATAGGAAGAGCCAAAGAAGGCGCAGGGAATGATATAGGAGGAGCCACAGGAGGCGCGGGGAATGATATAGGAGGAGCCAAAGGAGGCGCGGGGAATGATATCAGAAGAGCCAAAGGAGGCCAGGGAATGATATCAGAATAGCCAAAAGAGGCGCGGGGAATGATATAGGAAGAGCCAAAGGAGGCGCGGGGAATGATATAGGAAGAGCCACAGGAAACGCAGGGAATGATATAGGAAGAGCCACAGGAGGCGCAGGGAATGATATAGGAGGAGCCACAGGAGGCGCGGGGAATGATATAGGAGGAGCCAAAGGAGGCGCGGGGAATGATATCAGAAGAGCCAAAGGAGGCCAGGGAATGATATCAGAATAGCCAAAAGAGGCGCGGGGAATGATATAGGAAGAGCCAAAGGAGGCGCGGGGAATGATATAGGAAGAGCCAAAGGAGGCGCGGGGAATGATATAGGAAGAGCCACAGGAAACGCAGGGAATGATATAGGAAGAGCCAAAGGAGGCGCAGGGAATGATATAGGAAGAGCCAAAGGAGGCGCGGGGAATGATATAGGAAGAGCTAAAGAAGGCGCGGGGAATGATATAGGAAGAGCCACAGGAGGCGCAGGGAATGATATCAGAAGAGCTAAAGGAGGCGTGGGGAATGATATAGGAAGAGCCAAAGGAGGCGTGGGGAATGATATAGGAAGAGCCAAAGGAGGCGCGGGGAATGATATAGGAAGAGCCACAGGAGACGCAGGGAATGATATAGGAAGAGCCACAGGAGACGCAGGGAATGATATAGGAAGAGCTAAAGGAGGCGTGGGGAATGATATAGGAAGAGCCAAAGGAGGCGTGGGGAATGATATAGGAAGAGCCACAGGAGGCGCAGGGAATGATACCAGAAGAGCCAAAGGAGGCGCGGGGAATGATATCAGAAGAGCCACAGGAGGCGCGGGGAATGATATAGGAAGAGTTAAAGGAGGCGTGGGGAATGATATAGGAACAGCTAAAGGAGGCGTGGGGAATGATATAGGAAGAGCCAAAGGAGGCGTGGGGAATGATATAGGAAGAGCCACAGGAGGCGCAGGGAATGATATAGGAAGAGCCACAGGAGACGCAGGGAATGATATAGGACGAGCTAAAGGAGGCGTGGGGAATGATATAGGAAGAGCCACAGGAGGCGCGGGGAATGATATAGGAAGAGTTAAAGGAGGCACGGGGATTGATATCGGAAGAGCTAAAGGAGGCGCAGGGAATGATATAGGAAGAGCCAAAGGAGGCGCGTGGAATGATATTAGACGAGCCAATGGAGGCGCGGGGAATGATATCAGAAGAGCTAAAGGAGGCCAGGGGAACGGTATCAGAATAGCCAAAGGAGGCGAGGGGAATGATATAGGAAGAGCCACAGGAGGCGCAGGGAATGATATCAGAAGAGCCACAGGAGGCGCAGGGAATGATATAGGAAGAGCCAAAGGAGGCACGGGGAATGATATAGGAAGAGCCAAAGGAGGCGCAGGGAATGATATCAGAAGAGCTAAAGGAGTCGCGGGGAATGATATAGGAAGAGCCAAAGGAGGCGCAGGGAATGATATAGGAAGAGCCACAGGAGGCGCAGGGAATGATATAGGAAGAGCCACAGGAGACGCAGGGAATGATATAGGAAGAGCCACAGGAGACACACTGAATGATATAGGAAGAGCTAAAGGAGGCGTGGGGAATGATATAGGAAGAGCCAAAGGAGGCGTGGGGAATGATATAGGAAGAGCCACAGGAGGCGCAGGGAATGATACCAGAAGAGCCAAAGGAGGCGCGGGGAATGATATCAGAAGAGCCACAGGAGGAGCGGGGAATGATATAGGAAGAGTTAAAGGAGGCACGGGGATTGATATCGGAAGAGCTAAAGGAGGCGCAGGGAATGATATAGGAAGAGCCAAAGGAGGCGCGTGGAATGATATCAGAAGAGCTAAAGGAGGCCAGGGGAACGGTATCAGAATAGCCAAAGGAGGCGAGGGGAATGATATAGGAAGAGCCACAGGAGGCGCAGGGAATGATATCAGAAGAGCCACAGGAGACGCAGGGAATGATATAGGAAGAGCCAAAGGAGGCACGGGGAATGATATAGGAAGAGCCAAAGGAGGCGCAGGGAATGATATAGGAAGAGCCAAAGGAGGCGCAGGGAATGATATAGGAAGAGCCAAAGTAGGCGCGGGGAATGATATAGGAAGAGCCAAAGGAGGCGCGGGGGAATGATATAGGAAGAGCCAAAGGAGGCGCGGGGAATGATATCAGAAGAGCCAAAGGAGGCCAGGGAATGACATCAGAATAGCCAAAGGAGGCGCGGGGAATGATATAGGAAGAGCCAAAGGAGGCCGGGTAATGATATAGGAAGAGCTAAAGGAGGCGCGGGGAATGAAATAGGAAGAGCCAAAGGAGGCGCGGGGAATGATATCAGAAGTGGGAGGCGCGGGGAATGATATCAGAAGAGGGAGTAAGTAAGTAAGTAAGTCCGTTTTTATATAGCGCAGCTACTCACCCTTACGGGTCTCAAGTCGCTGGGGGCCGTAGTGGAAATTAAGTGAGCTATTGCCCAGAGTCACATGGTGCTGAGCTGAGCTGCCGCCGGTGCCAGGGATCGAACCGTGAACCCTGTGCTACGAAGTCAGCTGCCCTGGCCGCTGCACCACCTCTCCACGGGGAATGATATAGGAAGAGCCAAAGGAGGCGCGGGGAATGATATCAGAAGAGCCAAAGGAGGCGCGGGGAATGATATAGGAAGAGCCAAAGGAGGCGCAGGGAATGATATAGGAAGAGCCAAAGGAGGCGCAGGGAATGATATCAGAAGAGCCACAGGAGGCGCGGGGAATGATATGGGAAGAGCCAAAGGAGGCGCGGGGAATGATATAGGAAGAGCCAAAGGAGGCGCGGGGAATGATATAGGAAGAGCCAAAGGAGGCGTTGGGAATGATATCAGAAGAGCTAAAGGAGGCGCGGGGAATGATATAGGAAGAGCCAAAGGAGGCGTTGGGAATGATATCAGAAGAGCTAAAGGAGGCGCAGGGAATAATATAGGAAGAGCTAAAGGAGGCGTGGGGAATGATACCAGAAGAGCCAAAGGAGGCACAGGGAATGATATAGGAAGAGCCAAAGCAGGTCCGGGGAATGATATAGTAAGAGCTAAAGGAGGCGCGGGGAATGATACCAGAAGAGCTAAAGGAGGCGGGGGAATGATATAGGAAGAGCCAAAGGAGGCGCGGGGAATGATATAGGAAGAGCCAAAGGAGGCGCACGGAATGATACCAGAAGAGCTAAAGGAGGCGCAGGGAATGATATAGGAAGAGCTAAAGGAGGCGCGGGGAATGATACCAGAAGAGCCAAAGGAGGAGCGGGGAATGATACCAGAAGAGCCAAAGGAGGCGCGGGGAATGATATAGGAAGAGCCAAAGGAGGCGCAGGGAATGATACCAGAAGAGCTAAAGGAGGCGCAGGGAATGATATAGGAAGAGCTAAAGGAGGCGCGGGGAATGATATAGGAAGAGCTAAAGGAGGCGTGGGGAATGATATAGGAAGAGGGGGCGCGGGGAATGATATAGGAAGAGCCAAAGGAGGCGCGGGGAATGATATAGGAAGAGCCAAAAGGAGGCGCGGGGAATGATATAGGAAGAGCCAAAGGAGGCGTTGGGAATGATATCAGAAGAGCTAAAGGAGGCGCAGGGAATAATATAGGAAGAGCTAAAGGAGGCGTGGGGAATGATACCAGAAGAGCCAAAGGAGGCACAGGGAATGATATAGGAAGAGCCAAAGCAGGTCCGGGGAATGATATAGGAAGAGCTAAAGGAGGCGCGGGGAATGATACCAGAAGAGCTAAAGGAGGCGGGGGAATGATATAGGAAGAGCCAAAGGAGGCGCGGGGAATGATATAGGAAGAGCCAAAGGAGGCGCAGGGAATGATACCAGAAGAGCTAAAGGAGGCGCAGGGAATGATATAGGAAGAGCTAAAGGAGGCGCGGGGAATGATACCAGAAGAGCCAAAGGAGGCGCGGGGAATGATATAGGAAGAGCCAAAGGAGGCGCAGGGAATGATACCAGAAGAGCTAAAGGAGGCGCAGGGAATGATATAGGAAGAGCTAAAGGAGGCGCGGGGAATGATACCAGAAGAGCTAAAGGAGGCGCAGGGAATGATATAGGAAGAGCTAAAGGAGGCGCGGGGAATGATACCAGAAGAGCCAAAGGAGGCGCAGGGAATGATATAGGAAGAGGCAAAGCAGGTCCGGGGAATGATATAGGAGGAGCCAAAGGAGGCGCGGGGAATGATATAGGAGGACCCAAAGGAGGTGCGGGGAATGATATAGGAAGAGCCAAAGGAGGCGTGGGGAATGATATAGGAAGAGCCACAGGAGGCGCGGAGAATGATATAGGAAGAGCCACAGGAGGCGCAGGGAATGATACCAGAAGAGCCACAGGAGGCGCAGGGAATGATATCCGAAGAGCCAAAGGAGGCGCGGGGAATGATACCAGAAGAGCCACAGGAGACGCAGGGAATGATATCCGAAGAGCTAAAGGAGGCGCAGGGAATGATAAAGGAAGAGCTAAAGGAGGCGCAGGGAATGATATAGGAAGAGCCAAAGCAGGTGCGGGGAATGATATAGGAAGAGCCAAAGGAGGTGCTGGGAATGATATAGGAAGAGCCAAAGGAGGCGCGGGGAATGATATAGGAAGAGCCAAAGGAGGCGCAGGGAATGATATAGGAAGAGCCACAGGAGGCTCAGGGAATGATATCAGAAGGTCCACAGGAGAAACAGGGAATGATATAGGAAGAGCCAAAGGAGGAGTGGGGAATGATATAGGAAGAGCTAAAGGAGGCAGGGGAATGATATCAGAAGAGCCAAAGGAGGCGCGGGGAATGATATAGGATGGGCCAAAGGAGGCCCGGGGAATGATATAGGAAGAGCTAAAGGAGGCGCGGGGAATGATATAGGAAGAGCCAAAGGAGGCGCGTGGAATGATATCAGAAGAGGGAGGCGCTGGGAATGATATCAGAAGAGGGAGGCGCGGGGAATGATGTCAGAAGAGGGAGGCGCGGGGAATGATATAGGAAGAGCCTAAGGAGGCGCGGGGAATGATATCAGAAGAGCCAAAGGAGGCCCGGGGAATGATATAGGAAGAGCTAAAGGAGGCGTGGGGAATGATATAGGAAGAGCTAAAGGAGGCGCGGGGAATGATATGCGAAGAGCCAAAGGAGGCCAGGGAATGATATAGCAAGAGCTAAAGGAGGCGTGGGGAATGATATAGGAAGAGCCACAGGAGGAGCAGGGAATGATGAAGGAAGAGCCAAAGGAGGCGCGGGGAATGATATAGGAAGAGCCAAAAGGAGGCGCGGGGAATGATATAGGAAGAGCCAAAGGAGGCGTTGGGAATGGTATCAGAAGAGCTAAAGGAGGCGCAGGGAATGATATCAGAAGAGCTAAAGTAGGCGCAGGGAATGATATAGGAAGAGCTAAAGGAGGCGCGGGGAATGATACCAGAAGAGCCAAAGGAGGCGCGGGGAATGATATAGGAAGAGCCAAAGCAGGTCCGGGGAATGATATAGGAAGAGCAAAAGGAGGCGCGGGGAATGATACCAGAAGAGCTAAACGAGGCGCAGGGAATGATATAGGAAGAGCTAAAGGAGGCGCGGGGAATGATACCAGAAGAGACAAAGGAGGCGCGGGGAATGATATAGGAAGAGCCAAAGCAGGTCCGGGGAATGATATAGGAAGAGCCAAAGGAGGCGCGGGGAATGATACCAGAAGAGCTAAAGGAGGCGCAGGGAATGATATAGAAAGAGCTAAAGGAGGCGCGGGGAATGATACCAGAAGAGCCAAAGGAGGCGCAGGGAATGATATAGGAAGAGCCAAAGGAGGCCCAGGGAATGATATAGGAAGAGCCAAAGGAGGCGCAGGGAATGATATAGGAAGAGCCAAAGGAGGCGCGGGGAATGATATAGGAAGAGCTAAAGGAGGCGCAGGGAATGATATAGGAAGAGGGGGGCGCGGAGAATGATATAGGAAGAGCCAAAGGAGACGGAGGGAATGATATCAGAAGAGCCACAGGAGGCGTGGGGAATGATATAGGAAGAGCCACAGGAGACGCAGGGAATGATATAGAAAGAGCAACAGGAGACGCAGGGAATGATATAGAAAGAGCTAAAGGAGGCGGGGGAATGATATAGGAAGAGCCAAAGGAGGCGCAGGGAATGATAAAGGAAGAGCCAAAGGAGGCGCGGGGAATGATATAGGAGGACCCAAAGGAGGCGCGGGGAATGATACCAGAAGAGCTAAAGGAGGCGCAGGGAATGATATCAGAAGAGCCAAAGGAGGCACAGGGAATGATATAGGAAGAGCCAAAGGAGGCGCGGGGAATGATATAGGAGGACCCAAAGGAGGCGCGGGGAATGATATAGGAAGAGCCAAAGGAGGCGTGGGGAATGATATAGGAAGAGCCACAGGAGGCGCGGGGAATGATATAGGAAGAGCCACAGGAGGCGCAGGGAATGATACCAGAAGAGCCACAGGAGGCGCAGGGAATGATATCCGAAGAGCCAAAGGAGGCGCGGGGAATGATACCAGAAGAGCCACAGGAGACGCAGGGAATGATAAAGGAAGAGCTAAAGGAGGCGCAGGGAATGATATAGGAAGAGCCAAAGTAGGTGCGGGGAATGATATAGGAAGAGCCAAAGGAGGCGCGAGGAATGATATAGGAAGAGCCAAAGGAGGCGCAGGGAATGATATAGGAAGAGCCACAGGAGGCACCGGGAATGATATCAGAAGAGGCACAGGAGGCGCAGGGAATGATATAGGAAGAGCCAAAGGAGGCGCGGGGAATGATATAGGAAGGGCCAAAGGAGGCCCGGGGAATGATATAGGAAGAGCTAAAGGAGGCGCGGGGAATGATATAGGAAGAGCCAAAGGAGGCGCGTGGAATGATATCAGAAGAGGGAGGCGCGGGGAATGATATCAGAAGAGGGAGGCGCGGGGAATGATATCAGAAGAGGGAGGCGCGGGGAATGATATCAGAAGCGCCACAGGAGAAACAGGGAATGATATAGGAAGAGCCAAAGGAGGAGCGGGGAATGATATAGGAAGAGCCAAAGGAGGCGCAGGGAATGATATAGGAAGAGCCATAGGAGGCGCGGGGAATGATATAGGAAGAGCTAAAGGAGGCGCGGGGAATGATAAAGGAGGAACCAAAGGAGGTGCGGGGAATGATAAAGGAGGAACCAAAGGAGGTGCGGGGAATGATACCAGAAGAGCTAAAGGAGGCGTGGGGAATGATATAGGAAGAGCCATAGGAGGCGCGGGGAATGATAAAGGAGGAACCAAAGGAGGTGCGGGGAATGATAAAGGAAGAGCTAAAGGAGGAGCGGGGAATGATATAGGAAGAGCCATAGGAGGCGTGGGGAATGATATAGGAAGAGCCATAGGAGGCGCCGGGAATGATATAGGAAGAGCCAAAGGAGGCGCGGGGAATGATATAGGAAGAGCCAAAGGAGGCGTGGGGAATGATATAGGAAGAGCCATAGGAGGCGCCGGGAATGATACCAGAAGAGCCAAAAGAGGCGCGGGGAATGATACCAGAAGAGCTAAAGGAGGCGCAGGGAATGATATAGGAAGAGCTAAAGGAGGCACGAAATCACAGGGTACTGACTGTTCATAGGACTGCAGAACAGTGCACTCTACAGTCCACGTGCGACTGCATTGCCCTGCTGTACCCGTGTGCACGGGCCTACACTATGAGCTTCACCTCCCTCTCTGGGAACTTTGCACTGTACAACTTGCACCGTACAACACTTACGTTCTCGTAACACGCAATTGCACTGCCCTGCAATGTACACTTGACAACTGCATGTGTTTTGAACTATACTTTTCACAACCCTGTGTATTCTCATGTGCAACGCATGATTCTATTCTCAGTTCTGTATGAACATCGGAGTGCACTGCACACTCTTCATTTTAGAACACACTTGATTTGATGTACTTCACTAGGTTATGCACCAGCTTGTGTTCTGCTATACATTACACAACAGGACATACCTGTATCTTACTTTTCGAATCTTTACGCAGTTGCATACCATTCACACTATGCTCTTAACATCGCTGCATCACTGCACGTGCATCCCAAGCTCACTTAACATAACTATTAGTTACACTACACAACAGCAGACAACAGCATCTGATCAGCTCTTGTAGACGTCGTAATATTACTATACACTTGTGTGATCCGCTTCATGAAACTCGCCACACTAGACCTGCATGTGTACACTAGCGTCATGCATTGTTACGCAGAAGCAAAGCGTTTCACAGAGTTTACCATTTGCGTGTACTCCGCGCTTCACTGAACTATACATTTCTATCCCGCGCTGTAATTAACACTTCACATCAGTTTTCGCCTGAGTGCTCTCTTTGCTTCACATTTCACAGTACCAGTACCCTGCATGTACTCTGCAGTGCAAACTGCTATTACATTCTCCTGTGCTTACTTCATACAATATGCACTTTACAGTTTCACTTTATCATACAGCATGTGTATTTGGATTGTGTACTTGACTACATTGTATGCTTCCGTTTTTAAAGTTCTGTTACTTTACTTACAAGCATAAAGTACTTTAAAGGTAACCAGTACGCGCATTGCTTAAAATGGAGCACGGCTTTCCTGGCAAATAGTAATGTGCAAAGCAGGCTGTACTCTTGATGTGCTGTCACGTGTCATTTGGGGGAACCACGTGACTCCATGTCACGAAGATATAACATTTCAGGCCTCGTGCCCACCTTTCAATTCATGGTTTTGAAATAAGGCAGGCCAGCGGGTTCATTTGACAACAAGTCCCAGAGTGCGCTCTTGTGTGAAATGAAAAAATAGGTCGTAAACGAGGTTTCCGAATGACGGAATGATAATGTGGTTCTCCTTATTCTATTCAAACGTACAGTACTTTTAAAATAAATTCAAATATACCCAAGGCTGCTCACGTGACTGATAAATGCTGTAACTGAGTTACACAGTTCATTAGGTCGAGACTATAGCGGCAGCACGCACGCGCTGCTCGCTTTGCGAGGCATGCAGTATTCAGTATGGAGTGGAAGGTTCGTGGAAGCTCCGCCCACTCTCCGCCCATCTTTTTCATTGGCTTGTGTCTTTGTCCTTCGTAAATGCTGTCTTATGATTCATTTTGGGGCGTGTTAGTCCCTCCTTATGACGGCTATGTCGTCATTTGTCACCTCCCATGGCTACTGGCCCCTTTACTTAGAGTGTTACACGGTACGTGGACTGTGAGCACTCCTTTGTGCCCCCTTCTCCCCCCGCCCGCACTCCCGTTTTCCATGCCCTCCCCCCATTGTCCGTGATGCAATATGCAATAGGTCTCGCGTAAATGCGATTCCTATTGCATTGCAAATGCTTGTTATGAGTGTGGAGGCTGAAATCATTATTTTGAACTGTGGTGAACATAGCTGATAAGTTCCATGCGGTTGGTGAGGGTGTTACAGTACCCCAGCTGCGAGAGACGAAGCAAAACGCCATATAGAGTAGAGCTGGTGTGTATTCCCTCGAGAGCACACACAACACAAGGTAAGCTGCATCCAGACTGCCGTGGCGAGGAAAGGAACCCGACACGAGCACCTAGGGGGTCTTTCCGACAGTAGATGCAGGTCTGTGTGTTTACAGAACACCAAGGAGCCCCTACCACTTACTGTGTGCAAAATGGCAGGAGAGGGCGGCCTCCGGCCCTCCCACTGACCGGATGCACACAGTAGGGCTCTGACTTGGATGATTCGCTCCTTTCTGGTTTTGGAGGGGCTGCTGTGGACGGTGGCATGCCCGGACCCTTTGGCACAGTCGCATGAACTTTCACCACACCAGCATTTGTAATGATCAGCATTCGTTGCCATCTAGTGGCTTGTTCGGGGGGCATTGTGGGTGAAACGCATCGGTGAGCGCAATGCTCCTTAGCAGCGTCCGACAGTGTCCTGCACATGTGAAAACAGAAAACGCTCGCACCCGGCATCAATTGGCCCATATGTTGACAATCATGTGGCATGAAGTCTGCCCCTGCCCCTCCAGCTCACTGTAGTGAAGAAGGGAGAAGGGCGCTTTTAATGGCTGGTGTTCAGTGTCCTCAGCCAGCAACTTTCAGCAGGGATATTAGGTGAAGAGACCAGAGAGAGGTGCGGCTTTCAAGGGGGTCAGACCGATAGGACGACACAGCAGCTGGTCTGAGTTTTCAGTGTCTCACCATGTACTCGCACAATTTACACAAATGTGTATGTGCAGCTTCTGGGCTGTGCTTGAAATGCGGGGAGCATGAACACGTAATCAATGACCGTTGCTTTATAATCACGCCATAAACATTCGTTTTTCTATTTCCACCCGGAAGAGTCAATACTCAGGTCCCCTCCCACCGAAAATAGAGGTTTTGTACCTTTCTCCGTGGTTCAGAGTTTGAACTTTGTAATCTGTTTCACAGAAAGCCTGCACATGTCCAAAAATAAATTTACCTTGATTAACTTGTGAAATCTGAACCTCACCATCCCAGAGGGAGCGAGCTAACTTTTGCAGAAACCACTAGAAACATTACCTAATCCACTCCTGCAGCCTAATAAAATGTAGGTGCAGTGGTGAATTTACGAGTTCATCTTGTGACAAACAGCTAGGGACATCTGGCTGTTGTGCAGGGTGTCTACTGTCAGGGTGTCACAGACAGGGGTGGGTGGCAGATTACATAGCTGAGGTATGTGCATTAGGTTACACCGCAGTCTTTCTGTGGAGCACACAGGCATTAAAGGTGTAGGAGAGACCTAGTGGTATGCAAGAATGGGAGAGAGGTTAATTGTGCCTGAGGAGGAGTCTGGTTTGGGACTAATCGTATCCCAGAAAACAGAGGGGTGTTTAATGGCTATTCCTCAGGAAGTACAAGCTTGATAAATAGTTGTGGCCCAGAAACAGAAAGCATTGTGACTGGTTGTGCTGATAACTTTATATTAGCCGCCAAACTACTGCATGGTGTAGAGTTTTTAGAGGGGGCTGCATCAGATTATTTGACGGAGCGCTTCCACAGCGCTGCCTCTCTTTAGGTCGGGCGTGAGCCAGCGCGCAAGCGCTGCTCTGCGAAGATCTGTGGTAGTTCAGTACGGAGAGAAGCTTCGCCCACTCCCCCGCCCTTATTTTTCATTAGCTTGTGTGTTTGTCCTTTGTAAATGCTGTCTTCTGATTCATTATGAGGCTTGTTAGTCCCTCCTTAGTAGGGCCATGTCGTCATTTGTATCCTCCCATGGCTGCTGGCCCCATTACTTGGTTGTTACATGGAAAGTGTACTTTTTTTTTAATTTAAAGAGTTTTCCCTACGTTAGGCACCATGATGCGCTTTGCTTACATTCAGTGGCCCATGCCCACTTTCACTTTCGTAGCCGCAGGGACAATTCTCTCCAGCACTGCACACCAAGCTTGATATGCATGGCAGCGCGCATAACCCCTCACCCCCCTGAACTTTAATAATGGCAGTCGCGCCATTTATGTAGTGCGGCTCAACCAAATCCTTTTTGAATTTCGTTTTTTATTAATTTTTTTTTATAAAACGCATATGGCGGCCGCGCTAATTTATTATTGCACGCAATGCCAAAATCCTTTTCTTTTAAAATGTATATGTTTTATACAGTGCGGCACGCAAAGCTTTGTATTCATGGCGGCTGCACACTGATCTCCTGCTTGGGCGTTAGCCACGGCTGTTCCCTTCTGCCCCGGCCTCAGCTTACACAGAGGCGGGGACAGCGAGAGATACAAACTTGCCCAGCCTGGGTAGCTGCTGCCTATTCAACCGAAACCCCCCCATTTGCAATGGCCCCCTAGCAGCCCTCATTCGCTCCCAGCAACCATGTGACCATTGTTTACAACATTGCTGGGAGCGATGCCGCCGACATTGGTGACACCCGTGAGAGTGAATGATCGCTTTTATATACTGAGGTTTGCCAGGCTTGGCTTCCTCGTTGACAGTAAGTGTCGAGGTTACAAATATCACTTATCTGTCTTTTTCTCTGTTGACAAATAATATAGAGTTATCACATTTCGCTATCCGTCCTTTTTAATGAAAAGGTCAGACAAGTACTTTGTCAAATTGTGATGAATAAGAACCAGTAGTTTATTTAGTTACGAATCCTATGATATATAGTTAAATTTCTCTATGCAGATACGCATTATTGGACCCTTGAGTGCCAATCATTGCGTGTAGATTTGAATGCCGTAGGTACCTCTGAAACCTACATATCCGGGGTTATAATCTTTGGGCATGTGTAAATAACTCGCTTTTTGTATCTTTTCGAACAGTATAGTTAGCCAGTAACCGTTAATCAAGCAATTGTATAATCTACAATATACAGTATTGTCTTTTACCCAAAGTGTTAAAGGACACTTTCTTTTGTCCATACATGTTTAGGTGCCTACTTGTGAGGCCTTTACCTCCATTTCTCAATCTTGATAAATCAGATTTGAACAGATCTACAAAATAGGCTTGAGTGAGTATAGAGACATCTCTTTTGGTTTGCTCTAGGTGGAAGTTATTACTATTTTTTTATCTCTTTTAATTTCACGGTAACATATAATCTTCTATGACCTTCTTTGAGCTATCGGGTTAAGGTTGTTATCACACGTGAAAGGCTGATTTTCTTTGAAGCCTTGTTTTCCTTTTCTGCACGGGTTATCTTTCTTATAGTATTCTTTTTGACCATTATAGGCTTGTTGAGTAATTTTATACATTATATTTATACAGGGGACTTGTTTTATAAACAATCATATGTCCTGAAGATGGTCTGACGGATGTAATCGCCATAACAGACCGAAACGTCGACTGCTACTTCCAATTCCACAATATTTAATTTGTTTGAGGGTTCGTTGTTCTGTTTAGTAGACTCATGTTCTCTCAGTGATATAACTTGGAAGGGTTGTTCACATCTATCATTGTGTAGGCTCCTTTATGTAACCTCCATCATGATGTTTTATTATCTTTAAATGTACCCCTCACATTTTTGTTACAAATTACATTTTTGTATTTAGAAAAGAAGATATACCCGTGTTGCAATTTTTTAATTGCTTTGTTGAAATATACTCATTGTATGAATGATAACATCTATGTTTTAATTTGTTTAATGGTTAGTCACCGTTTGGGACTCAACACATCAGTAATATAGCAGTAAGAAAATTGACTGAGATAAAAAAGATTAAATAAAATCCCTTGCAGGCATCTTTACCTATACAATTGTTTATCTGCCCAAGCCTCCAAGGGTGTATTGGGTTCCCACAGTTTTGTTACATTATTTCGCGCAGACGATTGTCTGTTGTGGGTCACTTTTTTAAGTGATTTGGTTATAGAATTTTGAGTTCCTATCAGATTACGTAATATAAACGTCAACATTTTCATCTATGTCTGACGCTGAAACTTTATCCTATACAGATGAATATATTTTGAAGATCGCTGCTGGCCCGTCCCTGTTAGGGAATAGAGGCCCGTCGGTCCAACTTCCATATGAATCAGATCTAAATCAATTAGAGAGATTAAAAAAGAAATTAGTAAGAACTGAACTACATGCAAAGTTTCTTACAGATTGTCTCAATGCGAATATAATTCCCACTGGCCTACAGATAAGAAATATACTGATCATCTTTACGGATGATGATGACTTTAAAGTAGGTTTCAGTTATTCAGCAAATAAGTACTCATGCACCTGGATGGTGCTGAGCATTGAAACAGCTCTCAAACATATCAAATCTCTTATAAAAGAAATTGAGGATTTAGAAAGAAAGATCTGTTCAGATTCAAATATAACCAACTCTAAGTTACTTCTTGATAAAATTGCACTTACTATCAAAGAATTTGAAGAGTTTAACTCACACAAAAAAACAGATAAGTTACAGAAAGACATAAAAAGATACAGTAGAGAAAGAACCTACCCATATCTACAGAAAGACTTTTATTTACCACAAGGTCCTAATCAAGTCCAACGCAAAAGAGCTACCTTTTCGGATACTAACTCCGATACTGATAGTGAACATAGCGTTGAACATTCACATCGACACTTTCATGATCAACAGCCCTCGACATCGAGACAGGCTTTTTTAGGTCAGGACCGGAGAGGTTCAGGTCCACCTCGGAGACAACGAATAGCCAAGAGAGGATGGTACCGGAACCAGTACACACCGGGTTTCAGGCAAACACGCAACCAGTATTACGAATGGTAGACCAGCAACAATCGATTCCAATTTTCAATTTGTCCCAACATATTTTGTCTGAGTCAGAAATAGAAATTCTGTCAGCCGGTTTGTCTTTTGTCCCTACGAATAAGAGTGATCTTTTTCAAACCAAGCTAGAATTATAAAAATTCTTTCGTTCTATTAGACTAAAGAACTTCTTTGCTCATAACATCACAGTCCTCAAGGAAGACACTACTGGTTTACACAATCGCTCTACCTTTTTTCCAACCAACACAATGGTCTCGAAAGAAGTGATAACGTTTGAAAATGCTGTCATCACAGAGATTGACAACTTATTTAAGAAACATCTGTCTGTCAAATACAATCTTTCAAGAGAAGAACATAGCTCTCCACGTAACCTTCAAACACTATCTGGAACTATAATAAAACCAGCTGACAAGGGTGGTGGTATAGTGTTATGGGATAAAGAGGCCTATAGAGCAGAAGTACTGAAACAACTAGCTGTTGTAAGACATTATAAAAAATTGTCAAGGAATCCTACTAATGATCTTTCCAAAATCATCATAACACTAAGGGGTCGATTCCGATTCGGGCCGGAAAAAGCACCGACCGACTCGGATCCGGAAAAAATACCGACCGACACGTACCAGTGGCGCCCGACACGCCAAGTACGATGCAAGCCGCGATAAATCCGACCGACACGTCAGGAAACCAAGCCGACCGACCGACCCGCTCGGAAAATAGCAATCCGGCCGGAAAAACACGCGAATCCAACCGACCGACACGCACCCGGAACAAATCCGACCGAATCGTACCCGCCAACTCCAACCTGCAAAGTACGATGCAAGGCGCGAAAAACACGACCGAGTCGGACGGAGGACAAGCCGTACGACCGACACGCATACAAAACCGAGCCGAAGCAACACAATACACCGCGACCGACGCGTACGCAGCATACAAAACTGCACAAACACAGCGTGAACGAAACGGAAAACACCGTACGAGACCAATGCAGGGTCCGACTCGGTCACAAGAACGTTTCCAACATACACAAACAGCACAAAGGAAAAATCAACCAAAAAAAGGCCAAACAAGCAATTACCAAGCCAATAAATACTGGGGGGTGGGGACAGAGAACAAAGACACACCCACAACTCCACCTATATAAAGGACACAAATCACTACCATGAGCCTTTGCAAATGCCATTCCACTGCCAGCACCCAAGAGAAAGCAACCACACACCCACAGCTCATCCCTCACACAAGCCACACACCAGCAGCACACCAACAAATACCTACCTCACATACACCCAGCACAACACACACCCACACACCCTCACCTGCACACCAACACACACATCACCCACCATCACCACCCATCACCATGCCCCCCAAGAAGAATCACAAGTTCCTAGATTGTGAATTGGAAGTCCTGGTAGACGAGATCCTCAGGGTGGAGCCACAGCTGTTTGGCACTCTGGTCCAACAGACCCCCATGTCGCAGAAAACCAAGATGTGGGAGAGGATCATCAACAGGGTGAACGCCCAATCACCATGTCGGCGCACAAAGACCGACATCCAGAACAGGTGGTATGACGTGCGCAGGAGGGTCCGGGAGCTGCTCAAGAAAGACTACCACCTGAGCCAATACACCGGCAGTGGCCCTCCTGCCAAGCCAGTATACCTCAGGCCCTGGGAGGAGAAGGTGCGGGCCATCCTTCCGCCAGTGAGCGTATATGGACTAGAGGACATCCCAGAGCCTGGTGAGTACACAACAAATGTACACAATAAACTGCCACAAAACACACACATCACTGTCAAGGGGAGAGTCAAACCATGCACTCATAGCAATTACACAGCAACTAGAACAGAATCATCCCAAAATGTGTATGTCAGTCAGATAAACACAACACATGCCATCAAAAAAGTCACATCCAACTGTGCCAACACATGTACAAACACAACCACAACTACAGCTAGGCAGTGGCACAAATAGAACTAACACACACATCCACACATGTAGCCACCACAACAACACCAACACACAGTGAAGACCACTCAAAGGAAGGAATTCTGTGTATGCTGGCCAAGTCAGTGTAGCCAATAGCATCATGGGAGTCGCACTCACACATATTGCCCCCCCACAACTGTCCCATCAACACCACCCTGAACCATGCTCACATCACAGGGAGTGGAGAAGGACTCACAAGATGGCTGACACTGGCTACTGCTGTGGGGAGCACAAGGCTCTGCTGCCAACTGTGCACCAACAAACAGCAGGACACCACTGACTGACATCCTGAGAGACAACTTACACTCCCTGCAATGCAAGCACGTTCCATGGTGGGATATCTGGCTGGCTGGCTGGGTGGGAAGGGGGACTTGCAGCACTGACCATAGTCACCAGCACCTCCCCTCACACCCCCCCAACACAAACTCCACAGTACCCACCTGGTAGAATGCAATGCCCTCCATCCTAACACAAGATCCCACAAAGCACCACCACCCTGGGTTATGTTGTGTGAAGCACAGGGACACTCTTGGGACTCTTAGCCAAACAACTGCCAGGACAACACTCCCAGCCATCCTGTCAGCACAGCCAGCCCACCCCACAGGGAAGCAGAGTCAAAAGGAAGGAAGCATGGGCATGCTGGGAAGGGGGTGGAGGCAATAGCATGATGGGAGTCGTAGTCACAGACATTGCTCAGCCTCACAACTGGCCCATCAACACCACCCTGAACCATGCTCACATCACAGGGAGTGGAGAAGGACTCACAAGATGGCTGACACTGGCTACTGCTGTGGGGAGCACAAGGCCCTGCTGCCAACTGTGCACCAACAAACAGCAGGACACCACTGACTGACATCCTGAGAGACAACTTACACTCCCTGCAATGCAAGCACGTTCCATGGTGGGATATCCGGCTGGCTGGGTGGGAAGGGGGACTTGCAGCACTGACCATAGTCACCAGCACCTCCCCTCACACCCCCAACACAAACTCCACAGTACCCACCTGGTAGAATGCAATGCCCTCCATCCTAACACAAGATCCCACAAAGCACCACCACCCTGGGTTATGTTGTGTGAAGCACAGGGACACTCTTGGGACTCTTAGCCAAACAACTGCCAGGACAACACTCCCAGCCATCCTGTCAGCACAGCCAGCCCACCCCACAGGGAAGCAGAGTCAAAAGGAAGGAAGCATGGGCATGCTGGGAAGGGGGTGGAGGCAATAGCATGATGGGAGTCGTAGTCACAGACATTGCTCAGCCTCACAACTGGCCCATCAACACCACCCTGAACCATGCTCACATCACAGGGAGTGGAGAAGGACTCACAAGATGGCTGACACTGGCTACTGCTGTGGGGAGCACAAGGCCCTGCTGCCAACTGTGCACCAACAAACAGCAGGACACCACTGACTGACATCCTGAGAGACAACTTACACTCCCTGCAATGCAAGCACGTTCCATGGTGGGATATCCGGCTGGCTGGGTGGGAAGGGGGACTTGCAGCACTGACCATAGTCACCAGCACCTCCCCTCACACCCCCCCCAACACAAACTCCACAGTACCCACCTGGTAGAATGCAATGCCCTCCATCCTAACACAAGATCCCACAAAGCACCACCACCCTGGGTTATGTTGTGTGAAGCACAGGGACACTCTTGGGACTCTTAGCCAAACAACTGCCAGGACAACACTCCCAGCCATCCTGTCAGCACAGCCAGCCCACCCCACAGGGAAGCAGAGTCAAAAGGAAGGAAGCATGGGCATGCTGGGAAGGGGGTGGAGGCAATAGCATGATGGGAGTCGTAGTCACAGACATTGCTCAGCCTCACAACTGGCCCATCAACACCACCCTGAACCATGCTCACATCACAGGGAGTGGAGAAGGACTCACAAGATGGCTGACACTGGCTACTGCTGCGGGGAGCACAAGGCCCTGCTGCCAACTGTGCACCAACAAACAGCAGGACACCTCTGACTGACATCCTGAGAGACAACTTACACTCCCTGCAATGCAAGCACGTTCCATGGTGGGATAACTGACTGGGTGGGTGGGTGGGTGGGAAGGAGGTCTGGCTGTCAACCAAACACAATCAATGCAGACCATGTTCACACCCCAGAGAATACATAGAAATGCCCAAATAATGCAGGACAATGTGCCACACCAATATCAACCCCTGACTGTGACGACTTAGGACAATACAATGTACAGGCCCGCACCCCGAGGCACAGTCACAACTGTCAGGTGTGTCAACCACTGATGCCTGCAGAAACATGACATACATTGTTTGTGTCTCCCAAAAACAGGTGATGATAGGGACACAGCAGCAGACGCTGAGGAGTCCCAGTCCCAGGCTCAAGAGGATGCCGAGCTCACTGGCGTCGTACAGCCTCTGTCCTCCTCGGACGATGAAGAACAACCTGGCACATCCGGTGCAAGTCAACATGCTGCACCAGCAGGACCACCAGCTGCAGCACCAGCAGGTCCACCAGCTGCACCCCCTGCACCCACCCCTCCAACGACTGTCACCACGAATACCATCCCTGCCGACATGGACAGAATAAGGAACAACACCAGCGCAGTGACCCTGGACCAACCTGGGGCCATGGACACCACCACCACCACCAACCCCCAAGGTGGACCAGGGTTATCTGTGCGTGCAACTGCACACACTGCACATGTCAGCAGGGGTGGTGGGAGGGGTGGGAGACAGAGGTCGCTGCTTGCAGACGTTGCTGGTGTGCATGAAGACCCACAACTGGTACGCATAGCTGATGCGTACCAGTCCAGCACCGGAGAGCTCAGCCAGGTAGTGGGGCTCCTCAGAGACATCAAACAGCAGCAGGCTGCCCATCATGCCCGCTTGGACTCCCACATGTCCCATGTGGAGTCACACATGTCACGTGTGGACTCCCACATGTCACGTGTGGACTCCCACATGACCCGCGTGGAGTCCAAGTGGGATGTACTACATGAGATGACGGCGGTGCACAGGGACATTTTACAATGCCTCCGCCAGATGAACAGCAACCAGTCCACACCTCCCTGTGTGCCAACAACATCTGGTACCGAACAAACTGCAACTGCCACAGGGAGGGAGGAGGACTCTGGCGGAGAGTCCCCTGCACCGCAGCAGCCTGCACTTGAGGGCCCCCCAAGAAGAGGGGTCGTCCGAGGAGGGGAAAGTGAGAGGCTGATGGCCAAGCGCAACTCCCAGGAAGCCTGAACCTGTTCTGGATTTTCGCCTTTGTGCACAGACTGTTCACCCTGTTGATGGCAACACTACTCCCACACATTGCATGGGGAGTACAAGTTGGAACAATGTGTCAGACAACTGTGGCCCCGATACTGGGGATCCTGTCTACCTGGACTTTCTATTCATCTAGGAACTTGGGATTGCAAGATTCATGTACAGCACAATCCATCCTATGCACTATTATCACAGATGTATCACAATAAACACAATAATACACCATACTTGCCTCTGTCGTGATTCCAACGTGGGTACTGTTATGGGGATGATGAACAACAAAATTACACTGTGTATGCGAACTGCAACAGCAAGGACAACACAGGCATGTGAGTACAGGCAACGTGACACATATGAGGGAGACACACCACCAGGGCTACACAACACATACACACCTAGGCCATCTGACTCATTGCCTACACTGATGTTGCCAGGGAAGACGGTGCAATGCACAGACACCACACCCATTCCCAGTTGTAGTCAAGTAGCCCACAGGTGCAGTAAGCAAATGGCAGTCAAATGTGTGACCACAGACAACGCACATCACTAAGTGAAGCACAGGTTTATTACACAGTAGCAACATGCCGTAACCACTACAGATGCAAGGTAACCCCACCTGGTAGCGGGCACACAGTCAACAACTGTAGACAGAAGGAAGTCCATGGGTGTGGCGCACATCACCTGTAGGGACACAACAGCTACCAGCCTGGATGTGCAATCACGTTGTCGGTGGACACAGTTGACCAAACGAATCTGAAAGTACCCTGTGAAGGACAGAAATGACACACAGTCAAAAGCAATGGAGTACAGGACAGAACAGCAAAACTCATGCACAATACATGTTACAAGATACCCACCCAGAACCAAGTTAGCATGTCAACACTGTTGGGGAGTACAGCCCACCTGTCACCACACATCGCAACACACATCCAGTCAAGTAGCCCATGGACACACTCCAACAGCACCAGAGCACCACCCACACATCATGCCAACTCACATCATTGACATGACACCTCAGGATACTCACATTCAGCTAAAGAAGTTGGTGATGAGCTGTGTGCGGACATCACCATCACCATCATCATCATCATCGTCACTGGCATCGTGTTCCAGGCCAGGATCCTCCACAGGTGGCGGATGTTGGTCATCGTCATCCTGGATGAGAGGCAACTCCTTCCGCACTGCCAGGTTGTGGAGCATGCAGCAGACGATGATAATCTTGCACACTTTCGCAGGGGCATATGGGAGGGACCCTCCGGTCTTGTCCAGGCAGCGGAAGCGGCTCTTCAGGAGACCAAAGGTCCGCTCAATCACTCTCCTGGTCCGACCATGTGCCTCATTGTAGCGCATCTGGGCAGGTGTCACAGGGTTCCTGAGGGGTGTCAGCAACCACGGCATGTTGGGGTATCCCGAGTCACCTACGGACAGACAAGTGCACATCAGCTGACTTGGAAAAGTGGGCGGAATACTACAGATCAGATCACACACAATGGCACAAAGTCAGTACACACCGACAAGCCAGGCACGCTGGTTCTGCATCTGTGCCATCAACCTGGGGATGCGACTACTCCTCATCACAAAGGCATCGTGTGCTGAACCAGGGAAACGGGCACACACGTGTGTGATGGTCATGTCTGCAAGACACACCACCAGTGCATTGACCGAGTGGTAGTGCTTGCGGTTCCTGTAGGCCTGCTCCTGGGCCTGTGGTGGTACCAAAGCCACATGTGTCCCATCAATGGAGCCAATGACATGCGGCATCCTCCCCAGGGCATAAAAGTCACTCTTCACGTCAGTGAGTCGTCGCAGTCTAGGGAAATAGATGTACCGGTTCAGGAAGAGCAACATTGCCGCCAAGAAATCGCGGAGCACACGGCTGAACATGGTCTGTGACATCCCACCAGCAGACGCCACAGTATGTTGGAAGGTACCGGTGGCAAAGAAGTGTAGGGCTGCCATCACCTTCACCTTGGGGGTCAGCGCTGTAGGATACGGCCGGCCAGGCTGCAAATGTGGGGACAACTGCACTGCAAAATCCTCAATCAGCTGCCTGGTGAAGCGGTACCGTCGGATGCTGTCCCGTTCCACCATCGTTGCCAGGTCTGGGAATGGCCGATGGACAGCAGGAGCCCTGCAGTGCAGAGGAGAAGTAAGCAAGATCGTCAGTCACCCCACATATGCGGCATTGAACACACTCAAGATCCCAACATACATCATCATGAGGCACAACTACATGAAGTGTGCAGTACCGGAACGACATGTATGGTACATACATGGCCAACATCTGTCAACACGGTCCTACAGGTGGCATCAATTTGTCCCAGGTTGGCCCATTGGATATCATGATGCTGTGTCACAGTCACCCCCCAGTGACATGTGAGGACAGATGTGCCCCAGGCACCACAGCTCAACGACAGGCACATTCCCAGGGACCCTGTAATGCCACATGGACACTGGCATCACCTGGAGTATCATGTGTACACCACAACAAAACAAACATGACCCCCACAGGTAGTGGCCACACTTGCCATGGCAGGAGAGCCATGGACGTCTGTGACACACACGCACAACATCAGAGTCCATGCACACACAACGTGGATGTGGAGACTGTCTCCCATTGTGCACATGAAATCAGAGACATTGTAAACACTACATGCACAAAGACTGTGGAGGGCCATCACTATTGTGCCACTGGGACACCCTGGCTCAAACATACCGTCCCACATGGGACTCACGGGGTATGTGACATGACATACACAAACACCACTGTGAAATGTGACCATGGCACATGCACAGATATGAACAGTTGCACATCACAGTGGTCACGTACACGTAACACCCAGGATCCTGTCCCCATTAACACGTGCACAGCCTGGGGGTGGCTGCCCACAGGTGACACCCACAGGACAACATGTACACCAACATACACACAATAGGAAATGCAGCCTTACATGCCTTATGATAAGGTTTGGACAGGCTGTCGTGATGTAGGTGTGCCCCTCACTCCCTGGGAGCTATCTGTGGCTGGCATATGTCCATCTGAGACAGGCATGCTGACATATGCCAGTCACATGTACAGTGATGCGTTGAACAGCAATGGACCGATCGGTGCCTCCGGCCGGCCCATTGCTTTCAATGTGTGCGGGTACGCGTTGTACCCCTGTGCGCGTTGTACTGCAATGGACCGATCGGTGCCTCCGGCCGGCCCATTGCTTTCAATGTGTGCGGGTGCGCGTTGTACCCCTGTGCGCGTTGTACTGCAATGGACCGATCGGTGCCTCCGGCCGGCCCATTGCATTCAATGTGTGCGGGTACGCGTTGTACCCCTGTGCGCGTTGTACTGCAATGGACCGATCGGTGCCTCCGGCCGGCCCATTGCTTTCAATGTGTGCGGGTACGCGTTGTACCCCTGTGCGCGTTGTACCTCAATGGACCGATCGGTGCGCACCCATTGACAATGGGCTTGCCTGGCAACGGACGCGTTTTCGAATATTCGAACGAGTCGGTTGCTGGAAAATCAGTTGGTCACCCACAACAATGTTGCAAAATCATGTATGTCATGAAGTTGAAATTTTGAAGGATGCTGTGGGCGTGTTTTGGTGCTGCTATTCCATGGATTGGCCAGATTCAGAAGATGCAAACGACTTGGACCTATCACTTTGGACACAAGGGACAGTATCTGCCTCTCCAGCACATATATATTGCTGCATGTTCCCCTGAGAGCCCACTTGCCTGCACTACATGCTCCAGGACGACATCTGCCACTGCACTGCTGCTGTCTCTGCCCCTCTGGACCCTGCAATGGCACGTACTGTGGAGAGAGCCCCAGCCTTCAGCCTTGAAGAGAACCAGGCCCTGCTGGACAGCCTACTTCCACAGTACAGCAAGCTGTATGGGACACCAGGGGAGCAGGTGAGTGTTCTGTGCACTGCCTTTCTGAATGTGCATTTTGTCTGACTAGCAAGGCTGAGAGTCAGCACACCACTGGCTAGCAGGCTCACTGAGTAGTTGTCACCCCCCATAGTGTGTAGTGACTTGCACTGGACAGGTATGGTGCAGTGACAGTGCTTCTGAACAGGGTTTTACTCCCCATGCTATGATACCATGTAGTGACTTCTGGAAAACTGTCCATGGGCAGCCGTGCACTGCCTGGGTACACCATGTGCCCCTGTGATTGCGACATGTATATGCAACTGTGTCATGCACGGATATGTTGCATGTGTAGTAATGGCCTTATCACTTTGTCATCCTGACAGGCTTCTGCCCATCGGAAGCATGAGATATGGAAGGACATCGTCCGGGCTGTCCGGTCCGTGGGGGTCTACAAGCGCCGGATCCGCAGCTGCCAAAAGAGGTGGCAGGACCTTCGGGGCTGGACCCGGAGGATTGCACGGGTCCAGCTGAAGCTGTCGCCTCCTCGCAGGAGGGCGGAACACGGACCCTGACCCCCCACATGCTCAGGATCCTGGCGGTGGTCTTTCCAGACCTGGATGGGCAGCTGAAGGCCAGAGAGCAGCAAGGAGGGGGTGAGTCAAAGACTGCACTGTGTACTCTGTCTAACATGTTATGTGCCCTCCTCGGGCCAGGTTGAACTGCCACAGTACAGCAGTCATGTTGTCCAGGAGCCATGTCCCTCTATTGTGCACTGCCCACTCCTCATCTGATACCCAGGTGTGGCCCTTACATGCAGGGAATTCTGTCACTTAGGACTGTGTCCTTGCAGTTTGCTTGACTCAAGGTGGGAGACAGCATCTGTTTCCCTGACTCTGTGGTGGGCATCATGGGTGGGTCCATTGCTTACACAATGCCTGTATTCTGACATGTATTCAGCGTGTTACTTTGATCTGTGGTCCAATTGCTGAGCTGATCCACCACATGTGGCTGGGGTACCTGGCACACACCCATGCTGCGGGTGGGAACAATGTTTGGGCCCCAGGAGTATGTATATGACGTGTGTCACACATACTTAGCCAGCTGCCTACAGTCCAGGGCTCATCCCTCATTCATGTGGGGCTGGACAGTCATGCCTACTCCAGGCCATACAATACACTCTGTACTCCCACTCCCGTGTATCAGAGGACACATTGTGCACAGTGATTTGACCCCTCAGGTGTCTGCCTCTGTGTCAGTGTGCTGTGGATTAGTCGCCAGGACTGCTGTGGAGTTTCTTGGTAGGGGCTCAGCATGCCACTGGAGATGTGACCATAGGAGACGATACTTGTGTGACACATAGGTGTCTGATCAGCTGCCCATGCAGACTGGGGCATGTAAATGTGAAGTTCAGGCAGCTGTTCCCCATGCACAGCAGAGTGTGAGGGCTCAGGTTCAGAGGGTAGTGTCACAGGTCTCCCATATGTCCAATAGGTATGACCTGGACAGATGAGGGTTAAGAGGATGTGTTGTGGGGGGGATGTACATGTGCACTTGTGCAGCTCCAGGACTTGCATTCCCCATGACCTACTATTGTGACACAGTGCAGAGTGTTGTTGTCTGGCTGCAAAGTCATACATCACTGAGACAGTGATGTATGACTTTGCAGTCATGCCTCCGCCATGGCATGTGTCTACTGATTGGTGATCCTGCAGGGGAGTGACATGTGCTACATGCACACCATAGTGGCGCTGGCTATCAGGACATGGGTGCATCATGGTGTCTGTCGCTGGAATGCATCACATGCATTTCCTATTTGACTCTGGGCATCCCTTACATCCGTAAACCTGTACTGACTCAGTGGCAAGAGCTGTGATGTGTCCACACCGTGTCCTCTGCACTGTCCAACTACTGTGTACTTGGTGCATGTGTCAACACTGGGGTGTTGCAATCCAACAGACACCAGACAGATGGGTGCAAGGCCATGTGGGATGTGAGTGCCATGCTTGGCATCAGACTGACAATTGACTTCTCCTGTTCAATTAGGGCACTTTTAGCAATGTACAACTAATGATGCCAGGGCTTGCTCTGTAATGTGCTGTGCTCACAGTGGTGTGTGCGTTTGGTGCAGGTGACTGATGTCTGTCTGTTTCCCCATTGTTTGCAGATACATCCACGGCCACGGAAGGGGACAGCTCCACGGACCAGGAGGAGCCGGAGAGCCAGACTGGGTCAGCAGCCGAGGAGTGGTCGGAGGGACCCAGTGGCACGGAGGGCGAGGGGAGCCACACCGAGGAGTCCTCAGCAGCATCCACCTCAGCTGAGGACCAGAGCAACTCGGAGGATGACTCCCTTGTGGAGGCGGGTGTCAGCAGCCACCACACCCCAGCTAGTGTTGCTGTCCCCGCCACCACCAGCACCACCACCGCCCTCCCATCGGCTCCCATTCCCCAGGTCCGTGGAGGCTCCCATGTCCGGGAGCGTGTCTCCTTTGGGCCAGGCACCGCACCCCCTGCCCCTGTGTCCCCTGCTGCCCTGAGTGAGGAGTCTGTGTACCTCCTTCGCCAGCTCCATGTAGGGCAGACAGCCATGCTGAGTGTCCTCCATGCGCACACCGCGCTGTTGACTCAGCTGGTGTCGTTCATGGAGGGCATCTCATCGGGCATGTCTGACCTACAGAGGGGCAATAGGTCCATGGACTCCTCCCTGACGGCAGCAGTGTCCCTCCTCAAACGGTCCCTCACCCCTCCTGCCTCTGCTCCATCCACACTCCCCAGCACCTTACCCATCCCAGGCACACACACACTGGCACAGGCACACACCAGCACACACACATCCAGCACACTGACACACACGCCAATGACAAAACGCACACGCACGCACATTCAGGGGACTGAAGCCAGACTCACAGGGGATGGGGCCCTGGAACACACACACGCATCCACATGCACTGCGCAGTCCTCAGTTCCCTCTCCCTCCAAAGCACCCTCCCTTGCCTCACCTGCAACCCCAAAGTCACAGCAGCTCTTCCTCTGTGACCTCGGCCTCTTCCCCACCGATGAAGCTGCTCCAGCATCCCGGGGGAAGAGGAAGCCCACCCACACGGAGCAGAGTGCCCCTCGCCCCCGGACACCCTCCCCCAGGCGCAGACGGACTGAGGCCCCCACCCGCAAGTCCCCCGGAGTGCTAAGAGCAAGACCCCGCCACCACCCTGCAGCTCAGGCACAAGGTCTCCGTCCTCCATCCCTCAGGCCCCCACTGCACAGGTGCCCCCACCACACCCTGCCCCAGGTTCCCCCACCCACAGATATACCATCCCCAAGATGCTCCGGCCTTCTCCCCTGCCACTTGCTCTCCCAGCACCACACCCCCGCTGCGCTTGTCTGTGCCACTGATGTGGTGAGGGTGTCCCCCCTCTGTCCAACCCACCTTGCCTGTTCCCCATTCTCCTCCCCTGGAGGTAGGCACTGCAGTGGAGTCCACTACCGCCCTGTCTGACTTGGGCACTGCAGTGGCGGACCTGTCCACCCCATCTGCAGGGTCCACTGCAGTTGTGCCGGCACCCACGACATCTGTGTCATGCCCCCAGTTGTGCCGGCACACACCATGTCAGACACCTCCACTGCAGTTGTCAGTGGCTCTCCTGCACCCACCACCCCTTCCCTGACTCCCCCTGGTGAGCCCTGATCCTGTCCCTGCGGTGCCTGGCCTGCCCCCCGGTTGCCCCTCCTAGTGGATTGTCCCTGGTATTGTGCAGGCATGCGTAGGGTGACATCTGCCAGTGTCACCCTGTTTGAACTTTGACAATGGACTGGCCATTGGCCTTTGCTCTTTTTCAGGACTTCGTTTGGCCTCAACACATATGCTGAATAAAGCAACTTTCTTTTCTCTAGTGCTCATGCTTCAGATGTACATGTTGTTGGTGCAGCTAACCATGCCCTTGCTGCAGTGATGGTGATATCTGGTCTCATGATTATGAAGTGTTACTGTGCAGGAACCCATGTGGTCCAGGGGGAATGTGTCCTATCATGTGGTGTATCCATGTCATCAATAGCAGCATCTGAGGGTGTCATGTGTTCAGTATTTGGCAATGGGTTTCCTACTTACATTGGCAATTTCATATCTGTGGCTTCCACCCCTGCACATCTGTTGTGCCTGCCATCGTTGCATTTGTCTACTTCCCTGACCGTGTTGCCATCTCCAGTGGACATGCAGGTTTGGGCATCAATGGGGAGGGACTCATCCGTGTAGTCAGTGCAACATTGCTATACAAGTGTGTTGGATCTGTGCTGATGATTCCGTTGGCACATCCATGACCAGGCTGATGTGATGGGAGCCCTCATTTGGTGCTAATTGTTGATTGTGTGACCAAGTGCTCAGCTGACATGATGGGGCCCTACTGAGGCAACATATGGCACAGCTTTCCTCACACAGGAGTGGAGTCCCCTCATGGCAGTGTGTACACGTGTGACATTGCCTGCACCCAAGGTGTGTGTTGTATGTGCATGTCTGTGTGTTCACTTCCATTCATCTGCGCATGCTGTGATCCCTAGTGTTGTACCTGTTTGTGATGCTTGCTGACTTGAGCTATGTTCCCCCAAAGTCTTCTCCCTGTGTTCTCTGTGATGTGGGTGCATGGCACATTACTGGTCATCAGGGTGTCACCCATAGGTGTGTTTGCTGTCAGGGCTGAGTTTGTGTGCAGACGCAGATGGGTCACAGTCAGGTTTCCCCTTGGCACTTGTTGTTTGCCCCTGTCATGTGATTTCCAGTTTGTGTTATCTTTCAGTGATTGTGACATGTTGTGTGTGTGACTGCTGCCACTCCTCAGGGTCAGAGCTGCAATGTTGGAAGTTGTCTATGTGTGTTCTTTGTGGGTGACCTTGGCTTCTTCATTGGTGTGTGACTGTGGCTGGGATCCCATTGGTCGGTGTGGTATTGCCGTCATGTCCATGTACAGCGTAGTGTGCAGTGTGTCAGACATTCAGGAGTCTTGTTGAGTGTCCATGTGTGATGTGTTTCTACACCTTGGTTCCCACCCACCACCCTGGAATAGTCATGGGTGCATGTGCAATGTCACCAGTGCATGTGTACTTCACTGCTGCACATTGTTGGAGGTCGAGGGGTGTGGTGTTGAGTGTGTGCAGATGAGAGTTGTTGCCCGGCTAGGCCCCTGCCTCCATGTTGGCCTTGGCTTACTGGCCATGCTGATTGATTTGTGCTTGTGTAGGTGTGATGGTAGTTTGTTGCTCAGGACACCTGACTGTGGTTCATAGTGTGAACGACATTTAGCTTTGTCATCACAGTGGTATTTTTATTCAGCCCAGGGTCACCACATTGTGGGGGCCCTGGGGGTGGTGCTGTGGTGTGTCTGTGACTTGCTGTGTCAGTTGTTGTTCCTACGTGCCTGTGTGACATGTGTGTTTTGTGCTCCCTCTCACCTGACAATGCCTGCTTGCCCACATAGGGGATTTGGATCCATGAGTTACCTTAGTGTGGCAGTGTATGCACATCTGTATGATTGGTATTCAGCTCTCCTCATGTGTTGTGTGGTTGCCTGGGGACACTGGCACCCCCACCCCTCACCTGCTGTGTATGATGACAGTGTTGGTCTGCCTGTTTGTGTTTGTGCATCTGCACCACTGCATTGGCATATCTTGGGTGTGCCATTGGCTGTATGTTGTTTGGTGTGTTTCCCCTGCTGTCCCTGGGACTCCTAGGTCATCGGTCAGCACAGTGATCATGGTTTGTGTGTCCCATTGCTGCCATGGTATGGTATCTGTTCACCTCACATCTGCTGTCTCCACAGGGTATCTGCATTTGTGTGCCCATTGGTGCAAATATGTGGTTCTGCATTCTGATGGTCACTTCTGTCATTGTGTCATTGATGACTGTTGACGGTCTCAGCCCCCATGGGTGTTGTTTGTCTGCACATGGCCAAAGGAATGTTTCATTTGCACTGCAGTATTTGGCTCCCCCAATTTATGTTGCAATGGGACACATACACTACTTTGCCACAGATGAGTTTTTGGTTCTGTGAGCAGGAATGATCCATGCAGTTTGGCAGTTGCAGCTCTTTCTTTGTCAACAATTACCTTTTGGTCACTGTGATGATGAGGGTGTAGACCCCATTGCCACAATGGTCAAAATGTGCTTCAGCTATGGACCCCACACTTGCCTTTTGGTCACTGTGATGATGGGGGTTTAGACCCCATTGCCACAATGGTCAAAATGTGCTTCAGCTATGGACCCCACACTTACCTTTTGGTCACTGTGATGATGGGGGTTTAGGCCCCATTGCCACAATGGTCATGGGCTGCTTGCATTGTGGGTGCCACACACATATATGTGTGGCACATGTGCTAGGGGGTCACATTGTATGTTGAAAGTCATGTTCGGTGTTGTAGGCATTTGACACAGCCTACACACGCTTGTCATGGTGGTGGGGGATGTCTTAATCTTGCATTCCCTAGGTTGTGGTGTGCTTGTTGTGTCATGCATTGTCCATCCTATGAGTGGGGGTGGTAGTAGTGGTAGGCATCCAGCCCCCCTGGGTGAGGGTGGTAGTAGTGGTAGGCATCCTGCCCCCTGGGTGAGGGTGGTAGTAGTGGTGGGCATCCTGCCCCCGTGGGTGAGGGTGGTAGTAGTGGTGGGCATCCTGCCCCCCTGGCTAAGGGTGGTAGTAGTGGTGGGCATCCTGCCCCCTGGCTAAGGGTGGTAGTAGTGGTAGGCATCCTGCCCCCCGTGGGTGAGGGTGGTAGTAGTGGTGGGCATCCTGCCCCCTGGCTAAGGGTGGTAGTAGTGGTAGGCATCCAGCCCCCTGGGTTGGGGTGGTAGTAGTGGTAGGCATCCAGCCCCCTGGCTAAGGGTGGTAGTAGTGGTAGGCATCCTGCCCCCCTGGGTGAGGGTGGTAGTAGTGGTAGGCATCCAGCCCCCCTGGCTAAGGGTGGTAGTAGTGGTAGGCATCCTGCCCCCCTGGGTGAGGGTGGTAGTAGTGGTAGGCATCCTGCCCCCCTGGGTGAGGGTGGTAGTAGTGGTAGGCATCCAGCCCCCCTGGGTGAGGGTGGTAGTAGTGGTGGGCATCCTGCCCCCTGGCTAAGGGTGGTAGTAGTGGTAGGCATCCAGCCCCCCTGGCTAAGGGTGGTAGTAGTGGTGGGCATCCTGCCCCCTGGCTAAGGGTGGTAGTAGTGGTAGGCATCCTGCCCCCTGGCTAAGGGTGGTAGTAGTGGTAGGCATCCTGCCACCCTGGCTAAGGGTGGTAGTAGTGGTAGGCATCCTGCCACCCCTGGGTGAGGGTGGTAGTAGTGGTAGGCATCCAGCCCCCTGGGTGAGGGTGGTAGTAGTGGTGGGCATCCTGCCCCCTGGCTAAGGGTGGTAGTAGTGGTAGGCATCCAGCCCCCCTGGCTAAGGGTGGTAGTAGTGGTGGGCATCCTGCCCCCTGGCTAAGGGTGGTAGTAGTGGTAGGCATCCTGCCCCCTGGCTAAGGGTGGTAGTAGTGGTAGGCATCCTGCCACCCTGGCTAAGGGTGGTAGTAGTGGTAGGCATCCTGCCCCCCGTGGGTGAGGGTGGTAGTAGTGGTGGGCATCCTGCCCCCCTGGCTAAGGGTGGTAGTAGTGGTAGGCATCCAGCCCCCCTGGGTTGGGGTGGTAGTAGTGGTAGGCATCCTGCCCCCTGGCTAAGGGTGGTAGTAGTGGTAGGCATCCTGCCCCCTGGCTAAGGGTGGTAGTAGTGGTAGGCATCCTGCCCCCTGGCTAAGGGTGGTAGTAGTGGTAGGCATCCTGCCACCCTGGCTAAGGGTGGTAGTAGTGGTAGGCATCCTGCCACCCTGGCTAAGGGTGGTAGTAGTGGTAGGCATCCTGCCCCCTGGCTAAGGGTGGTAGTAGTGGTAGGCATCCTGCCACCCTGGCTAAGGGTGGTAGTAGTGGTGGGCATCCTGCCCCCCTGGGTGAGGGTGGTAGTAGTGGTAGGCATCCTGCCCCCCTGGCTAAGGGTGGTAGTAGTGGTAGGCATCCAGCCCCCCTGGGTGAGGGTGGTAGTAGTGGTGGGCATCCTGCCCCCTGGCTAAGGGTGGTAGTAGTGGTAGGCATCCAGCCCCCTGGCTAAGGGTGGTAGTAGTGGTAGGCATCCTGCCACCCCTGGGTGAGGGTGGTAGTAGTGGTAGGCATCCTGCCACCCTGGCTAAGGGTGGTAGTAGTGGTAGGCATCCAGCCCCCCTGGGTGAGGGTGGTAGTAGTGGTGGGCATCCTGCCCCCTGGCTAAGGGTGGTAGTAGTGGTAGGCATCCAGCCCCCCTGGCTAAGGGTGGTAGTAGTGGTAGGCATCCTGCCCCCTGGCTAAGGGTGGTAGTAGTGGTAGGCATCCAGCCCCCCTGGCTAAGGGTGGTAGTAGTGGTAGGCATCCTGCCCCCTGGCTAAGGGTGGTAGTAGTGGTAGGCATCCTGCCACCCTGGCTAAGGGTGGTAGTAGTGGTAGGCATCCTGCCACCCCTGGGTGAGGGTGGTAGTAGTGGTAGGCATCCAGCCCCCCTGGCTAAGGGTGGTAGTAGTGGTGGGCATCCTGCCCCCTGGCTAAGGGTGGTAGTAGTGGTAGGCATCCTGCCCCCCTGGCTAAGGGTGGTAGTAGTGGTAGGCATCCTGCCACCCTGGCTAAGGGTGGTAGTAGTGGTAGGCATCCTGCCACCCCTGGGTGAGGGTGGTAGTAGTGGTAGGCATCCAGCCCCCTGGGTGAGGGTGGTAGTAGTGGTGGGCATCCAGCCCCCCTGGGTTGGGGTGGTGGCGCGCATTCAGGCCCCTGTGTGCATATGTGGCATTGGTGATGGGCATCCCGCCCCTATGGTGCTGCTGTTGCAAGTATATTCAGATTCCCAGTGTATGTGTGTGATGTGTCGTGTACGTGTTGTATGTGTTTTGTGGTTGGTGTCTGACTTACCTTCTGCGCCGTACGCGTCCGTGCCTGTTCCGGTAGTAGATGTAGAATATTGGTATGATCGGGACGAAGGGATTCATGGTTGGTTCGTGTCGTTCGTCCTTCTCGTTGCTTCGCGTCGTCCTCGTCGCTTGGCTTCGTCCTCGTCGCTTCGCTTCGTCCTCGTCGCTTCGCGTCGTCCTCGTCTGTGCTGTGTTCGTCTCGTAGCCGTGGATCGTGTTGTGGCGCGATTCGGAGCTTATGTGCGCCTCTCCCGGATGCTTTGACGTGCCGTGCGTAGCGGCGGGTTCGGCGCGTACGGAAGCGCATCGTACTTGTCCGGCCGGACGGGGCTGCATTTTCCCTTCCGTGCGACTCGATTCGGCGTTTCCGGATTCGCCTCGGTCGGAGAACAGGACCTGGTTTGGGTGAGTACGGCTCGGCCGGAATTTTTGCTGTTGTGCGCATCGTACTTGCTCGTTCGGTGTGCTGTACGGATCGGTCGGGAAACTGGCTTTCGCATGGCTTTTTTCCCGACCGAATGGTATTGGGTGCGCCTCCGACCGAGATCGGAATCGGCCCCTAAGTCGCCAGGGATTAGATGGTGGTTGGCTCAGTGAAAAAGAGTCTTCCTTTCTAATCAATAAATCACCAACTGTACCAGCAATATACATTCTTCCAAAGGTACACAAAAATGCCACGACACCCCCAGGGAGACCTATCGTCTCGGGCTGTAACTCCATTCTCAAGCCCCTGGCTCAGTATGCTGATTTCTTTATACGTCCTTTTGCTACAGAGTCTGCCACATATATCAGAGATACAACAGCAGTAATCAATATCTTGGAACATCATTCATTTGATCCAACGTGTGAACTATTAGTATCTATGGACAAAGAAAGTCTTTATACTAATATTCCGCAACTTGAAGTGATTGATATTGTTCAACAACTCTTGGAAAGCAGACCTAGACCGCATACTGTTCCGACTGATTTTATCATTGAATGTATCAGAATTTCTTTATGTCAAAACTTTTTTTTGTTTGAGAAAACTTTCTACCAACAGCTGAAGGGAGTGGCGATGGGGGCTCTTTATGCCCCTGACATAGCCAACATCTATGTCGCCAACTTTGAGAAACATTTTGTCTATGATACCCTTAATCCGTTTTTGTCAAATATTTCCTGTTGGCTCAGGTACATAGATGACGTGTTTCTTATTTGGAGAGGCACTCATCATCTTTTATTTCAATTCCATGATTGGATCAACTCGAGAAACACAAATCTCAAGTTCACATTAGACTGTGACAACAAGACTATGAACTTTTTAGACATCTCCATTAAAGTTGATGGTGACAATCTTCTGTATACAACTCTTTACACTAAACCAACAGCAAGAAACACGCTTTTGAAATATAATAGTCATCACCCGCAGGCTCTGAAGGATGGTCTCCCCTTTGGGCAGTTTCTGCGTTTACGCAGAAACTTTTCACCTAGGGAGGACTACTTTACAGAAGCGAAAAAACTGAAAGAAAAACTTAAATCGCGTGGTTACCCTGGGAAACTTTTGAAGAAATCATTAAAGCGTGCATGGTACAATAATCGTGATGCCCTACTTGAAGTAAAGAAAAAACCATCACAGCCACAGTTAGTGTGTGTAACCACCTTTGGTACAGCTACTAATTCTATCAAAAAAATAATCAACAAACAGTGGTCTCTATTAGCAGCACTTCCAGAGTTGAGCCAGAAACCGTTATTCTCGTTCAAAAGAGGTTCAAACTTAAAAGATCGTCTAGTGCACTCTTATGAAACATTAGATTCACATGTCGTTGATAACATGAAACAATTGACTCCAATAAAAGGACATTTTAAATGTAATTCATGTGCGGCTTGCAGCACCACAAAAAATGTAAAATCTTTTGAACTGAATGGAAACAAATATGACCTAAAACAATTCTCTAATTGCAATACGAGCAATGTCGTGTATTGTGTCCGATGTCCCTGTGACCTATTTTATATAGGTAAAACCACCCAGGTAGTAAAAAACGAATTCTTCAACACCAATCACGTATACGTTGCAAAGTAGAAAATGCGCCTCTAGTTGATCACTATAGCCAAGTTAAACATTCTGAAAAGGATATGCTATGGTGGGTCATTGAGGTAATACGTCCTTCCATTAGACAGATGAATGTCGACAGGAGTCTTATGTTGAAAGAGAACCAATGGATCTGTCGGACTGACAGTATCAATAAAGGTTTAAATTCAATTAATGAATGGCAAACTTTGGCATGTATTTAGTAATACTCAGAGATTTAAGTGCTTCTCTAGATATCCTGATGTCTTTGCACAAAGTGTGATACAATGTCTTAGGACAGAATGGTGAATGTAATATCTTGCATCCATTTCTATGAAAATGTTTTTCCACATAAGGCCTTGCAAATGGTACTATTTTCATCAATAATTACACTAGTTGCCAAAATGTGCATGATGTATGATTATTTTAATACTTAGAATGCGTGTTTAATATACACAATGTCATTCATTTCTGCTATCGATTCATGATGTCATTCATTGTTGCTGTTTATTTGGATTGAAATGGTCATACTCTATATTTCTGATGAAAAATTATTGTATTTAAATGTTATACACATTGACAAAAGATTATTGTATATAAACGCTAGACACTTTTTGTATATACAGTATCTTTAAGTGGTATATATAGATCTTTCTGAATCTGGATTTAGATTTACGTCTTTTCACACTGTGGGTGTTCCTCCTTATAAGATAGTTCGTATTTTCCTCTAATCGGATATATTGCTTTTGGAACACATGGAAATTTAATAAGTCTGCTACAGATAGTAACATCGTAGAATAGATTGTCTGGTTAAATTGGAATATAAATGCGTCCATTATATTGAAAAAACAATTCTACCTTCTGTAGATTTGTTTATTTCCAGCATCATATTTGATATCACTGGCATAGTTTAAGATGGCCGCCACATTTGGCCTGAACTACAGCCTACGGAAGACCGTCATTGACTTAATTATTTGTTTGACGGCGCTTAACCAATAAATAGGCTCCTATCTCGATGTACAAGTTTCCAGCTAACTACCGTATATGGGACGTCTTGTAAGAGTGTTCTTCGCCGTGCAGTCTGGTAAGCGCCATTCCCCTTTTCCACGTGCAAACTAGTGTAGGATTGTCTTTTCTTTTTGAAACAATAAGTAACACGGCTATCTGTTACTTTTTCAGCATTTTAGGAGGCATAATTGATTGGTGCTTTCCGCCACTGGTGACACCCGTGAGAGTGAATGATCGCTTTTATATACTGAGGTTTGCCAGGCTTGACTTCCTCGTTGACAGTAAGTGTCGAGGTTACAAATATCACTTATCTGTCTTTTTCTCTGTTGACAAATAATATAGAGTTATCACATTTCGCTATCCGTCCTTTTTAATGAAAAGGTCAGACAAGTACTTTGTCAAATTGTGATGAATAAGAACCAGTAGTTTATTTAGTTACGAATCCTATGATGTATAGTTAAATTTCTCTATGCAGATACGCATTATTGGACCCTTGAGTGCCAATCATTGCGTGTAGATTTGAATGCCGTAGGTACCTCTGAAACCTACATATCCGGGGTTATAATCTTTGGGCATGTGTAAATAACTCGCTTTTTGTATCTTTTCGAACAGTATAGTTAGCCAGTAACCGTTAATCAAGCAATTGTATAATCTACAATATACAGTATTGTCTTTTACCCAAAGTGTTAAAGGACACTTTCTTTTGTCCATACATGTTTAGGTGCCTACTTGTGAGGCCTTTACCTCCATTTCTCAATCTTGATAAATCAGATTTGAACAGATCTACAAAATAGGCTTGAGTGAGTATAGAGACATCTCTTTTGGTTTGCTCTAGGTGGAAGTTATTACTATTTTTTTATCTCTTTTAATTTCACGGTAACATATAATCTTCTATGACCTTCTTTGAGCTATCAGGTTAAGGTTGTTATCACACGTGAAAGGCTGATTTTCTTTGAAGCCTTGTTTTCCTTTTCTGCACGGGTTATCTTTCTTATAGTATTCTTTTTGACCATTATAGGCTTGTTGAGTAATTTTATACATTATATTTATACAGGGGACTTGTTTTATAAACAATCATATGTCCTGAAGATGGTCTGACGGATGTAATCGCCATAACAGACCGAAACGTCGACTGCTACTTCCAATTCCACAATATTTAATTTGTTTGAGGGTTCGTTGTTCTGTTTAGTAGACTCATGTTCCCTCAGTGATATAACTTGGAAGGGTTGTTCACATCTATGATTGTGTAGGCTCCTTTATGTATCCTCCATCATGATGTTTTATTATCTTTAAATGTACGCCTCACATTTTTGTTACAAATTACATTTTTGTATTTAGAAAAGAAGATATACCTGTGTTTCAATTTTTTAATTGCTTTGTTGAAATATACTCATTGTATGAATGATTACATCTATGTTTTAATTTGTTTAATGGTTAGTCACCGTTTGGGACTCAACACATCAGTAATATAGCAGTAAGAAAATTGACTGAGATAAAAAAGATTAAATAAAATCCCTTGCAGGCATCTTTACCTATACAATTGTTTATCTGCCCAAGCCTCCAAGGGTGTATTGGGTTCCCACAGTTTTGTTACATTATTTCGCGCAGACGATTGCCTGTTGTGGGTCACTTTTTTAAGTGATTTGGTTCTAGAATTTTGAGTTCCTATCATATTACGTAATATAAACGTCAAAATTTTCATCTATGTCTGACGCTGAAACTTTATCCTATACAGATGAATATATTTTGAAGATCGCTGCTGGCCCGTCCCTGTTAGGGAATAGAGGCCCGTCGGTCCAACTTCCATAAGAATCAGATCTAAATCAATTAGAGAATAATAATTTAAAGAGTTTTCCCTACGTTAGGCACCATGATGCGCTTTGCTTACATTCAGTGGCCCATGCCCACTTTCACTTTCGTAGCCGCTGGGACAATTCTCTCCAGCACTGCACGCCAAGCTTGATATGCATGGCAGCGCGCATAACCCCTCACCCCCCTCAGCTTACACAGAGGCGGGGACAGCGAGAGATACAAACTTGCCCAGCCTGGGTAGCTGCTGCCTATTCAACCAAAACCCCCCCATTTGCAATGGCCCCCTAGCAGCCCTCATTCGCTCCCAGCAACCATGTGACCATTGTTTACAACATTG
>CAWUFW010003483.1:1805000-1810686 GCA_963921515.1 Calotriton arnoldi | reverse complement strand
TAGGTGAAATTTAAGTACCATCAACAGGCTGCAGGCACCAAATGGATAAGGCAAGAAAATGCCAACTTTCTAAAAGTGGTATTTTCAGAATTGTAATTTAAAGTCTGACTTCCCCATAAGTTAGGATTTTAAATTAGATTTCCAGGGACACCAAACATGAACAGGTTTTCGCATCCCATTTGGAAATTACACTTATAAAATGTAATAAGTCAACTCCAATGATATCTTATCTGGGAGATAGACCTTGTAGTAGTGTGAAATAAATGTAGGAGGTTTTTTTACTACCAGGACAGGTAAAACTTAAGAGTGCATGCTTCTACCTTTCAAATACACTGGACTCTGCCGTCTGAGCTGCCCAGGGCATACCCTATATGTATAAAAAGGGTGGTTTGGGCCTGGCAAAAAGGTTTATTTTTCCAGGTCGACATGGCAGTTTAAAACTGCACACACAGGCTCTTCAATGGCAGGCCTCAGACGTGTTTACAGGGCTACTTAATTGGGTGGCACAATCAGTGCTGCAAGGCCACTAGTAGCATTTAATTTACAGGCCCTGGGCACATGTAGTGCATTTCACTAGGGAAGTATAATGAAGTAAATATGCCAGTTGGGAATAAGCTAATGTTACTATGTTTTAGGCAGAGAAGACTGGCATTTTAGCAGTGGTTAGCAGCAGTAAAGTTTACAGAGTCCTAAGGCCAACAAAAACAACTTAAGCAAAAAGGGGTGGTGGAAGGCAAAAAGTATGGGGCGGACCCTGCAGAAAGGGCCATTTCCAACACAGATGTATTTGTAAGGCCAGCAAAGAGGCTCGGAGTGTCAAGCCGGATATGGCCAGATTTTTTAAAACGGCATGCAACACAGCACAACACCCAAAGAGGCTGTGTTGTGTTACGTGACCGGAGAGAGAGCAAGAGAGTGCCAAATCTACAGGGATATGACTCTCTCCTCCCTCTCCCTGGCGCCAGCGCTGATTTCAGCTGCCAAACGCCATACACACCCCTTTGTGCCGTAGTGCAAGGGTGTGTGCGTGCGCCTAGCATAGGTTTTGTTTTGAAAGGCTACCCTTCCAGTACAAAATACTATGCTTAGACTTAATTTAAAACTTTTCCCACTTTGTATTTGTGCTGCACAGTGCAGCATGCATGCAAAGTTGGAAAAGAAAGTAGAAATTAAAAAATTTCTCCTCTTAACTCCTCTTTTAAATGGATTTAACTTTTGGCGCTAAACCCTGTCTACAATTGTTTGTATATGGGGTTTTGCGTCAAAAGGCATGGGTGGTTCCATGGGATCGCTCAAGTAACACCCATGTAATGCCCCCTTTGCGCTAAGTAACACAAAGCAGTGCTTCACACTGCTTTGCGTTACTTCAAGCGTACTTTGCGGTGCAAAACCAGTTTTGCGCTGGAAAGTAAATTAGAAAAAAACATTTTGTGCTGGGTTAGCATCATTTTTGTGATGCTAACCCAGCACAAAATGTTTGTAAATCTACCCCTTAAAGTATTCTGCAAAATGGTTGGCCACCCAAGGAATCTGAAGACAGACACAGGGGTTTTATGGCTGAAAAAAAGGTTGGAAGGGCTCTCTGAGGTCAGGAGAGATCATGCAGACTTTTTCTGGGGCTGACAGGTGACTTATTAGGGCCAGAAGAAAAATCTGAAAGCCAAGTGAGATATTCTAAAGACATTGGTGAGGCTTTGAGAGCCACCATTGAGGGACAGCAGCTAATTTCAGTGGTCTGTGGGTTGGCAAATGGATGCACAGACTCTTGAGGGGCATCAAGTCTAGGGTCATAGGTGACAGTGGTAAATGAAAGCTTTCAAAAGTGAGAACTTAAGCGCTGGCAGGGCAATGCGAAGTCTGACCGGGAGCTGGAGTGAGGTATGAATGCCAAGATCAGCAAAGGGGATTAAGGGCTTTTCAGAGAGTCAAGTGAGGTCTCAGAGGACCAGAAGAGGTGGTCCTGAAATGTATCAATGGGGTGTGGTCTAAGCACTGGTATAGAAGCTCTCACTGCTGACAAAAAGAAGGTACCTGAAGTTTTGATTTCCAGCTTAAGTTATAGGGCCATATGCATGAACACATTTTCACATAGACACAGAATGGGCAAAATCCTTTGATGCATCTGGCCCATAGTGCTTATAGAGGGCTGGATGAGCTCCTATTGACAGGGGTGTAATCAGCATTTACAGAGAGTCGCATCTAGGTTCTTAGTCGTGAGGCTGGCAGAGCTGAACTGAGAACTTGCGGAAAGGTCTGACTTTACAGATTACAGGGGCTGTAAAATCTGATAGAGACTGACAGGTGAGGTGAGGTTTTGGATCTAGCAAAATGGAGGGCCTGAAGGATTGCCTAGGTGGACCGACAAGAGGATTTGGAGACCCAGTGGAATAGGTTTAGGGCCTGTGGACCGACAAGTGGACTCCAAGAGCCAGTGGCACTGTCCTTCAAGCTCTGGTGGTTAGTGGAAGTAGTCACCGATATGGTGGGGTCACTGAGTGTTAACAGTGGGGCTGCGAGCAGCAGAAGGGACAAGTGTTCTGGGCACAGAGGGCCTTCATAGTAGATCAAAGTGTCTTAGTGGTGGTCGGGGGAGCCAAACTGGGTAATGGTCTGAAGGCGAGTGGTGGGTGTTCTGGAAGAAGCCAAACAGTGTTGTCTCAGAACTGTATCATGGCTGAGACTCGTTGAGATGGTTTAAGCGCTGACGGCCATCGGAGAAGGAGGTGGTAAGAGCGTGTCTGGGAGGTTTAAGGGGCATCTGAATGTGTAGGGGACTGACAGGATGGTCAGGATGGGCTCTGAAGCTTGGCAGAGGAGGTCCGAGGACTGACCAGAGCCAGAGGTAATCATAGCATCAGTAGGAGGGTGTGAGGTCCAGAGGGTCAACATAAGAGCCGGCAGAGACTGTTATTGGAGACGGAACACTTGGCAGAGAGACCAGATGGCCCGTGAATAAGGGGTTAGGATGGAGATTGCAGAAGGAGGCATGGAGGAGTTTGCGATGGAGTTGTGAAAATGGGATAAGCATGGATGAGGGCAGTTTGCAAAGGTGCTGTGTTTAATAAAAGAATGAAGACAAGGGCAGTGCCGAGGGTGCTCTTCAGTTTCATTTGTGCCACTCCATGCCACACGCCATCTTAATATACAAAACCAATATGCGTGGTCTTGGATGTAAATAACCTACGAGACTGATGTTTTACAAGGTGAATACAAATGCGGTGTGCCTAAGTGTGGTCATATTCTCCATCCAAACTGCTCTAACCCAGCCTGTCTCCTCTCGTCTTCCCCTCACCTTCAGATCTGGAGATTGGAATGGACAAGCCATATCACTGTAGCCCTGGTGTTAGCCAATCCCTGAACTCATTGTCCAAGATAACAAATACACAGCTTGGTTTAACGAGAGAGTAAAGCCAATCGAATGTATGGTCGACACACAGGTAAATACTAAGGGACAAGAAAAAGAATTGAAAATATGATCCAGATTCCATTTCTGCGATAAATCAAAAAGCTTTCTTTCTCTGTGTTGTGAGCCGCGAAGCCCTACTCTGGATTAAAGTTGCAGTTCACAAAACTATAACATAATACTAGCCTTTTTAATCTTTCTCCTTGGATAAACATGTTTTCTAATGCAAAACCGTCTCCCATATATCCCCAATAAATGTTGGGGTGTTCCCTCCACTTTCTCAGCGAGGAAAATCTCGTACTCCTGCATTCGACTGGGGCATATTACTGTATTTTGTGGCATTGGCATTCCCATCTGATATTAATGCCAGGGGCCGAAAAAGCACAACCATTTCCTGGGAGCCCTGGAAAAAAGATCCCCAATCCACCAACTCATATGAAAGGCCAATAGAAGCTGAAGAAATCTGAATCTGTGTCACCCCTTGTTGGGGTCCTGGGGCCACCAGTGTTTAGCGGGTAGTACACTGTGCTGAGGCCGCTGTTTACCTCTGATGTCCCCAGACCCATCATACTGTATACTGCGCTGATGCCGCTGTTTACATTTGCTGTCCCCGGACCCCTAATACTGTATACTGTGCTGATGCCGCTGTTTACATTTGCTGTCCCTGGACCCATCATACTGTATACTGTGCTGATGCCGCTGTTTACCTCTGGTGTCCCCAGACCCATCATACTGTATACTGTGCTGGTGCCGCTGTTTACCTCTGGTGTCCCCAGACCCCTCATACTGTATACTGTGCTGATGCCGCTGTTTACCTCTGGTGTCCCCAGACCCATCATACTGTATACTGTGCTGATGCCTCTGTTTACCTCTGGTGTCCCTAGACCCATCATACTGTATACTGTGCTGATGCCGCTGTTTACCTCTGGTGTCCCCAGACCCATCATACTGTATACTGTGCTGATGCCTCTGTTTGCCTCTGGTGTCCCCAGACCCATCATACTGTATACTGTGCTGATGCCGGTGTTTACGCCTGGTGTCCCCGGACCCCTCATACTGTATACTGTGCTGACGCCGCTGTTTACCTCTGGTGTCCCCGGACCCCCAATACTGTATACTGTGCTGATGCCGCTGTTTACATTTGCTGTCCCCGGACCCCCAATACTGTATACTGTGCTGATGCCGCTGTTTACATTTGCTGTCCCCGGACCCATCATACTGTATACTGTGCTGATGCCGCTGTTTACCTCTGGTGTCCCCAGACCCATCATACTCTATACTGTGCTGATTCCGCTGTTTACCTCTGGTGTCCCCCGGACCCCTCATACTGTATACTGTGCTGACGCCGCTGTTTACCTCTGGTGTCCCCAGACCCATTATACTGGGTACTGTGCTGATGCCGCTGTTTACCTCTGTGTCCCCAGTCCCATCATACTGAATACTGCGCTAATGCCGCTTTTAACTCTGGTGTCACCAGACCCATTACTGTGCTGATGCCGCTGTTTACCTCTGTGTCCCCAGTCCCATCATACTGAGTCCTAGCTAATGCCGCTTTTAACTCTGGTGTCACCAGACCTGTCATATTGTATACTGTGCTGATGCCGCTGTTTACCTCTGGTGTCCCCGGACCCCCATACAGTATACTGTGCTGACGCCGCTGTTTACCTCTGGTGTCCCAGGCCCATCATACTCTATACTGTGCTGATGCCGCTGTTTACCTCTGGTGTCCCCGGACCCCTCATACTGTATACTGTGCTGACGCCGCTGTTTACCTCTGCTGTCCCCAGACCCATTATTCTGTTTACTGTGCTGATGACGCTGTTTACCTCTGATGTCCCCAGGCCCATTATACTGGGTACTGTGCTGATGCCGCTGTTTACCTCTGTGTCCCCAGACCCATCATACTGAATACTGCGCTGATGCCGCTTTTAACTCTGGTGTCACCAGACCCATCATATTGTATACTGTGCTGATGCCGCTGTTTACCTCTGGTGTCCCCGGACCCATCATACTGTATACTGTGCTGACGTCGCTGTTTACCTCTGGTGTCCCCAGTCCCTCCATACTGTATACTATGCTAATGCCGCTGTTTACCTCTGTTGTCCTCGGAGCCATCATACTGTGCTGACGCCGCTGTTTACCTCTGGTGTCCTCTGACCCATCATACTGTATACTGTGCTAAAGCTGCTGTAGGGGCGGGCAGAGAACTCGCGCTCCGCCAGCGGAGTGTGCGGAGATTTGCCTACTCCGCGCTCCGCTGAGAACGTGGCGTATAGGGCAAAA
>CAWUFW010003483.1:1680000-1795000 GCA_963921515.1 Calotriton arnoldi | reverse complement strand
CTGACTGACCCTTTCCCTAATAATCCTGAGGAAAAATACCCCCTTTCTTGTAATCCGTGCGCACCGGGTGACGGAGGGGACCCAAGGCGTGAACGAGCACGACCTCCTGGAGCCATCGCTGGGATCGGGAGGCAAATGAGCCCTCATCGGGACTTCCATGGAAGCCCGGCCAGCTGGTCGTCCCATTGGAAAGCATTGCACGCGACCAGATGGCCGAGGGGATAGGTGCGACCAGATGGCTGAGGGGTTAGGTGCAACCAGATGGCCGAGGGGATAGGCGCAACCAGATGGCCGGGCTCGAAGGGCGGCCATCTGTCTGGTCGCTCTGTGCCCTAACGAAAGGGCGAGCGGGCGCCGGGGCATGGGGGCCGGAAGCCCGGGGCCCCGGCTGGGCCTCAGCCATGGGGCTGCGAGGGGGAGCCGACGGGCCCTCCGACCTGGGGCCCGCGGACACCTTGACAAGCAGGCGAAGCGGTAGAGGTATGCACGGGACCGACGGACCCCCGTCCCGGGCCCAGGGCTGGAGCACCTGACCCGGGTCCCGGCGGGACCCCTGGACCAAAGCCAGGGCTCCCAGGCCCAGAGGCGCTGGGGAAGCCTCCGCAGGACCCCGTCCCGGGCACCCTGCCACACAGCAGGCCCGAGGACACAGCCCGGGGTGGGGAGGCTGCCCTCCTCAGGGGCCCCGGCCGGAGCTCCTGAACCCAACCAAGCAGGGGGAGGCTCCCCAGGCACTATGGAACCCCATCCCGGGCTCCCTGGCGGAGCGGCAGACTGGGAGACGGAGCCCAGGGCGGGAGCGCCCTCCCAGGGGCCCGCCTGGGCCCCTGGACCCCATTGGGGCTCCCGTGCCCAGAGGCGCAGGGTGGGGCCTCCCCGGGCCCGCAGGACCACATCCCGGGTGCCATGCCACGCGGCAGGCCCGAGGACGGAGCCCGTGGTGGGGAGGGCGCCCTCCCCAGGGCTCTCGGGGGGGGGGGGGGGCCTTTCAGAGCTCTTGTACCCAGCCAAGCAGGGGCAGGCTCCCCAGGCCCGGCGGAACCCCGTCTCGGGCCCCTGGTGGAGAGGCAGGCCAGGAGACTGAGCCTGGGGCCCCTGGACCCCGTCGGGGCTCCCGGGCACAGGTGAGGCCTCCCCGGGCCCCTATACCGGGCACCACACCACACGGGCCGGGGGACGGAGCCCCAGGCTGGGGGGGCGTCCTGGCATGTCCGGCTGCCAGCTGAGGACCGCTAGGCCAAGAGGGGTTCCAGAGTACCTTGTCCCTAGTAATCCGGAGGAAGGGTACCCCCCTTTCTGGTAACCCGTGCGCACCGCAAGACTGAGGGGGACCCAAGGCGCGGACGCGCCCGACCTCCTGGCGCCCTGGCTGGGATCGGGAGGCAAACGAGCCCTCATCTGGACTTCCAGGGCAGCCCGGCCATCTGGTTGCCGCATTGGAAAGCATTGCGCGCGACCAGATGGCCGAGGGAAAAGGCACGACCAGATGGCCGGGCCTGTAGGACGCCAATCTGCCCGCCCCAGGCCTTCGCGGGAGGGCTCCTGCCTGCCCTTTGGAGGGCTCGGGGCTCTGCGTCCCGGGGGCTCGGAGACCCCGGCTGGGCCTCAGGCCCAGGGCTGCGGACGGGGGTCCCTGACAGACCTCCAACCCGGGGTCCCCCAGGCACCTTGACAGGCGGGCGAAGCAGGAGGGAGGCCTGCCCGGGCCCGACGGACCCCCGTCCTGGGACCATGGCGGAGCAGGGGGACGGAGCCCGGTCCCCTGGGCCCGGCCGGAGGTCCCGGGCGGCACGTGCAGCGGAGGCCTCCCCAAGGCCTGAGTCCCGGGCGCCCTGCCACGCGGCAGGCCCGAGTAGGGAGCCCAGGGTGGGGAGGGCACCCTCCACCCCAGGGCCATCAAAGGCCCCTGCCGGAGCTCCTGAACCCAAGCCGAGCTGGGGAACGCCCAACAGAGCCCGGGCCCATGGCGGAGCGGAGGACAGAGCCCAGTGCAGGGAGCACCCGGCCAGAGCTCTCGGGCCCGGACGCTCAAGGGAGGACCGTCCGGGCCCGATGGAGCCTGTCCCGGGCACTTTGCCACACGGTGCGCCGAAGGACGGCGCCCCGGACGGGGGGGGAGGTTTTGCCCTAGCCCATCTGGTTGCCGGCTGAGAGCCCCCAGCCTGCAAGGGGTTCCGGCATACCCTGTCCCTAGTAATCCGGAGGAAGGGTACCCCCTTTTCTGGTAACCCGTGCGCACCGAGTGATGGAGGGAACCCATGGCGCGGACGCGCCCGACCTCCCGGAGCCCTGGCTGGGATCGGGGAGGCAAACGAGCACTCATCGGGACTTCCAGGGCAGCCCGGCCATCTGGTTGCCGCATTGGAAAGCATTGCGCGCGACCAGATGGCCGAGGGAGAAAAGGCGCAACCAGATGGCCGGACCCGAAGAACACCCATCAGCCCTCCCTGCGCCTTAAAGGAAGGGCTCCCGCCTGCCTTTTTGAGGGCTCAGGAGCTCTGCTTCCCGGGGGCTCATCAGAGCCCTTAGCTGGGTCTCGGGCACTGGGCTGCGAGGGGGCCCCGATGGAACTCTGACCCGGGGCCCGCAGGCACCTTGACACGCAGGTGAAGCGGGGGAGGCCTGCCCTGGCCCGATGTACCCCCGTGACGGGCACCCGGACCCTCGGCTGGCAGCAGGACGTGGGCTCCCGCACCCCATGGCCCGCCGGAGCCCAGGCCCCAGAACCGGTCCCCGCTTCTGAACCCAGCCCGGCTGGGGAGGGGGAGCCTCCCCATGCACCAGGGACCCCCGTCCCGGGCAGACGGACCCTCCGCAGGCCGCAGGACGGGGGCTCCCGCACCCCAGGCCCTGCCCGAAGCCCAGGCCCCGGGCCCAGGCCGGGAGATCTGGGAGCCTGCCCGGGCACAAGGGACCCCCGTCCCGGGGACACAGACCCTCGGCTGGCCTCAGGACGTGGGCTCCTACACCCCGGGGCCCGCCGGAGCCCAGGCCCCGAGCCCTGCTTCTGTGGAGGCGGTGCGGAGCGGAGTTCCACAGAGTTTTTTCATAACTGTGGAACTCTGCGTAGTGGCACTACGCCAACTCCGCCCAGGGTTACTGTCAGACACCGACCTGAGGTGTCTGCCATGTGCTGAGGTGGTGCAGCTTGGTTTAATATCACTCCTGTCTGATTACACGCTCCGTTTCATTGTCTCTGGCTGACTTTTAATAATGCGAAGACGAGAGGCAGACAAGTAAAGAACATAAAACGGAGGAAAAGAAACGTAGACCTTTAGACAAACCATGAGGAAGGGAAAATACACAGGTGCAAAAATAATGATAGAGTGGATTACAACTGAGTAAAAGAAATCGAAGGGGCAACGCTTTGTTTCTAACTTTTAGCCATACTGGTGCATGCCTAGCATAGCTAAACAAGCATTGGAAATGCAATCGGTTCCGCATTTGTTTGAGATAGAGCTATTGTCATTGTAAATCCCAAAGTCTTTTATCTATGTGTTATGGAGTGTATGTGTGTGGTGTGTAGTGGCATTATGCGGGTTGGATTGGATTAGTTAGTTGTTTAGTTGTGTGGCATGGAGTACATTTGTGCAGGGGATAGTAATTATGTGATATTGAATGTATCGGAAATATGTGGAGTGGGATTGTGTGTTATGGAGTGTAATTATGTGGAATGGTATTTTGTGTTGTGGAGTGGTATATAGTGGAGTGGAATTGTGTGGTGTGTTGAGTTTTGTGGCACGATGTGGACCCATGTGATGTAGATTGCATGTATGTGGTGTGTTGTGTAATTGTGTTGTATTATGTGGTTTGGTGTCCAATTATGTGGTGTGGATTGGAAATGTGTGGAGTTGATTCACATTGTAAATGCAAATGCCTTTTACCAATGTGTTATGGAGTGTAGTGGATGTATGTGGTGTGAGAAGTTGGCCTGGCATATGCTGTCCACTATTTATAGTGGGCACCTTGCACCAGTCCAAACAACCCCTTATTGGAGATAGGTTAAAGACAACCTTTATTGAAAGCTATCCTAGTGGTAGCTATGGAGAGCAGCCTTCAGGCTAAGTCTTGAAGGAATGTAAAGCAGCTTGTTTTACCAGTCTATAATCTCTTGAGTGACCAAATGAAAGAGGACCACACCAGGTATATATTCAAAATATATGTATTTATTGCTAAACACACCCCTCTAGTCTCTTTATGAGGCTAGAGTTCGAAGTACATAAGTTATAAGTTAGTTATCTACAGTAATAGCACAAATACACGTTTGAGCCCCAGGGGCGTACTCAAACCATATACCAATAAAGTGCGACTGAGCTAGACACAAGGCCTAGAGCCTGTAGAAGTGCTTGGACCACAAGGAACCACCCAAGGTAGTGACACAGGGGACCCACGGGGGACGCGTGCAGTGTGAGAACACAGCCGCGAATCGCCGTTGACTTCTATGGGGAAAGTCACGGTTGGAAGTTTAAAGAAAAGGGACACTTAGAGGAGGACTTGGAGCAAACCCTTTTAGAACTAGGCTGTTCTAGTGTCAATACCCACGGGAGCACCGGAGTACTCGAGTTACCTCACCCAGGGGAGCCGGGTGCATAGGTGTCTTTCGGGGTCGGGTTTCGTCGTCGTTTTCAATGGCGATCTGCTGCAAAGTGCTGCTGGCGGCCAAGTCGAAAGTGTTCGGGTGGATCCAAAGGTGGATCGAAGATCTGAAGAACCTGAAAGCAGAGGGGACAGAGTCTGGGTCACTAGCCAGTGACCGGGAAGGCGATGAGCAGATGCCCACCGATGTCGGGTGCTTCAGGTAGGTTGACGGTCGTCTTGACTCTTCAGCCACGAGGTCCAGGAGGCGTCGACGACGACCAGGAGCTGGATTCGAGCTGTCCCACGACGTCTGTCGATTGCAGGGGTGTCGGCGACCGGATTGGACCCAACAAGCCTTGGCAACGGCAAGTTTCGTGGAAATGGGAGAAGGACGATGGTGCAGACCAGCAAGGTCTGAGGGACTCACCCAGCGAGGGTAAGTCAGGGCACGCCTGGAGCAACCAGGGAGCCCAAGCAGAAGAAGATTGGCCTTCGGGAGGGCCTACTAGCCAACGGACTAGCGACCGCGAAGGAGCCTCGAGTGGACGCACTTGGAGCTGGCTCACAGGACACTCGTGGAGTGGAGGCCAGTGATCTTTGTGCAGTCGGTGCTGGAGGCTGGGGCTACTCGGAGCCCAAAGCACAACTTCGTGGGAGACCCAGAAGAGGATGCACTTGCAAATGCGATCGGTGTCCAGGGGTCACGGTTCCACGTTACCCACGACAGCTACGGGCCTCAGCTTTGCTGGGGACTCAGGGCAGCCTCGGGAAGTCTGGAAATCCACCGCTGGTGATGCAAAGACTTCGGCGTCCGGCGGGAGCTTCAGCGATGCAGACCGGACAATTGCTTCTTTGGTGCCTGCGAAGCAGGGGAGTCACTCCTTGACCCCAAGGGAGATTCTTCAGTCCTCTAGTCTTAAAGTAGAGCGTCGAAGGTCCAGGATTCTGTGTAAGAGTTTCGTCCAGGTAAATCTAAAGTCCTAAGGACTGGGGTCCCATACTTATACCAAGTTAGGGGGTTGGACATACTCTGGGGACCCACCTATGGGAGGGTCAGGGCAGAGGGGTGGTTACACCCTGTTCCCTTTGTCCAGTTTCGCGCCAGAGCAGGGGCTGGAAGCCCCTGAGCCGGTTTGAACTGGGGTATGCACAGGGACACCAAATGTGCCCCCAGTGCAGGACTTCAAAGCACCAGAGAGTGCTCCCGCCCAGCCCCAATACACACTATCCTGTCTGGGGAGGTAGTTACACCTCCCTGGGACAGGAAACCTATTGTCCAGGCCTCCCCTGCCGGAGTTTCGGTCAGCAGCAGGAGGCCAGACTCGTGTCTGTGGCAGTGGCATCCATTTTGTGATGCCAGGGCTTGGAAAGAAGTTACCGGGCAGGCCGGTGTGTACATGTCTCTCCCTCTAGAAGGGTGGAATGCTACCCCCGCCGCCAGAACTGGCGGGGGGTAGTATTCCAAGATGTTTGACACCAAACACGACATGTTTCCGTGCAGCCATCCCAAAGTTAGCATTTAACGCGAGGTTATAATGCGCTTAAGAGTATATGGTCAGGCTGCACTACAAACAGCATCAGAGAAGGGTCTCCGAACGCTGCAGAGGGGCTCTGCTCATGCAGGGGCACCCTCTCACATAGGAACCAAGCACTCTGCCTTCAGGATTGATATGGCCTGCCATAGGAGTGACTTATAGGTTTATATGTGTGTATGTATGTAGTGATATAGGTAGCCTATATCACAGTAAGGGGTGCATGCACCACCTTACCCAGGCTGCAGTAGCAGACCTGTGGTGTCATTTTGGATGGCCTTCCAGGGGTGGCACAATACATGCTGCAGCCCCTGGTAGGCCTCTGAGGTACCCATGCCCTGGGTACATAGTATACCATATACTGGGGACTTATAAGGGCACTCCAGATTCCAATCAGAGATGTGCCTAAGGCACATGAAAACCATTTTAGAGAGGAAGCAGCTAGGCTGGGGTTCTGATTAGCAGGGCCCCAGCCAGACTAAAGTCGAAAAACAGTGAAGCATCAGCAAAAAGTGGGGGTACCCATGTGAAGCAGATCCTACTCTCCTACACAACCCCCCCAAACGTAGGGACATTAAACTAACCTTGCCCAGTTATGTCTTCATGTTCTAAGTGGAAGTACCTAGAGAGTCCATCTGCATTGGCATGGTTACTCCCAGGTCTATGTTCCACTGTGAAGTCCATCCCCTGTAGGGAAATGGACCACCTAAGCAGTTTGGGGTTTTCACCCTTCATTTGTTTTAGCCATAAGAGGGGCTTATGGTCTGTTTGAACAAGGAAGTGAGTACCAAACAAGTATGGCCTCAACTTCTTCAGAGCCCAGACCAGAGTACAAAGGCCTCCCTCTCAATGGCTGACCAACGTTTCTCTCTAGGGGTCAGCCTTCTGCTAATAAAAGCTACTGGCTGATCCTGACCTTCATCATTCAATTGTGACAGTACAGCCCCTACCCCCAATTCAGATGCATCTGTTTGGACAATGAACTTCTTGGAGTAATCAGGACTCTGTAGAATGGGAGCAGTGCACATTGCCTGCTTTAGGTCATCAAATGCCTTTTGACAGCTAACTGTCCACTGAACCTTTTTGGGCATTTTCTTGGAAGTTAAGTCATTCAGGGGTGTCACTATTGATCCATACCCCTTGACAAATCTCCTATAGTACCCAGTCAGGCCTAAAAAGGCTCTCACCTGAGTCTGGGTAGTTGGAGCAGTCCAGTCCAAGATGGTCTGGATCTTGCTCTGCAGTGGTTGAACCTGGCCTCCACCCACAAGGTGGCCCAGGTACACAACCTGACTCTGCCCTATCTGGCACTTGGTGGCCTTGATAGTCAGGCCTGCTTTCTGCAGGGCCTGCAAAACATTTCTGAGGTGGACCAGGTGATCCTCCCAGGTGGAGCTAAAGACAGCAATATCATCTAGATATGCTGCACTATAGGCTTCCAGACCTGTAAGGACTGTATTCACCAACCTCTGAAAAGTGGCAGGTGCATTCTTCAGACCAAAGGGCATCACCACAAATTGATAATGCCCACTAGGGGTTGAGAATGCTGTCTTTGGCTTTGCATCATCAGCTAGTCTGATCTGCCAGTAGCCAGCTGTCAGGTCAAATGTGCTTAGATACTTGGCTGAGGCCAAAGTGTCTATTAGCTCATCTGCCCTAGGTATTGGATGGGCATCAGTCCTAGTGACTGCATTGAGACCCCTGTAGTCCACACAAAACCTCATCTCTCTTTTCCCACCATTGGTGTGAGGTTTTGGCACAAGGACCACTGGACTAGCCCAAGGGCTATCTGAGGGTTCAATAACTCCCAAATCCAACATCTTCTGGACTTCTGTCCTGATACAGTCCCTGACATGGTCAGGTTGCCTATAAATCTTATTTTTAATAGGCAGACTGTCCCCAGTGTCCACTTCATGAGTGCACCAGGTGGTCTGACTGGGTGTCAGTGAGAATATGTGCCTGAACTGATTGAGCACCTGTCTGCAATCAGTTTGCTGCTGGGCAGTGAGGCTGCCTGCCAAGGCTACACCATCCACTGACCCATCATCAGAGTTCTGTGAGAGCAGGTCAGGGAGTGGGTCACTCTCTTCCTCCTGTCCCTCATCAGTAGCCATGAGCAAGCCCATTTCTGCCCTGTCCACATATGGTTTTAACCTGTTGACATGGAGAACCCTGTGGGGACTCCTGGGTGTTCCTAGGTCTACTAAATAGGTAACCTCACCCTTCTGTTCAACAATGGTATGGGGTCCACTCCATTTGTCTTGGAGAGCTGCTGGGGCCACTGGCTCCAACACCCACACCTTCTGTCCTGGCTGGTAAACAGTCAGTACAGCCTTTTGGTCATGCCAGGCTTTTTGAAGTTCCTGGCTAGCCTCAAGGTTTTTAGTTGCCTTTTTCATGTACTCAGCCATCCGGGAGCGGAGACCAAGTACATAGTCCACTATGTCTTGCTTTGGGGGCTTGAGAGGTAACTCCCATCCTTCCTTCACCAAGCACAATGGACCCCTGACAGGGTGACCAAACAAAAGTTCAAAAGGGCTGTAGCCAACCCCTTTTGAGGCACCTCCGTGTATGCAAATAAAAGGCAGGGCAAGAGTATGTCCCATCTTCGCCTAAGCTTTTCTGGGAGTCCTTTAATCATGCCCTTCAAGGTTTTGTTGAATCTCTCAACTAAACCATTGCATTGTGGGTGATAGGGTGTGGTGAACTTGTAAGTCACTCCACACTCCTTCCACATTGCTTTCAAGTATCCAGACATAAAGTTAGCACCCCTGTCTGATACAACCTCCTTAGGGAAGCCCACTCTTGAGAAAATTCCCAGGAGGGCTCTTGCCACCACAGGTGCTGTAGTGGTCCTAAGGGGAATAGCCTCTGGGTACCTGGTGGCATGATCCACTACCACCAGGATAAACCTGTGCCCAGATGCTGTTTGGGGATCCATGGGACCAACAATGTCAATCCCCACCCTTTCAAAGGGAACCCCTCCACAGGTAGTGGTATCATGGGGGCCTTTGTAGTGCCACCTGCCTTGCCACTGGCCTGGCAGGTTACACAGGAGCGACAAAACTCCTTGGTGTCTTCAGACATGTGGGGCCAGTGAAAGTGAGGGACAATTCTGTCCCAAGTCTTGTTCTGGCCCAGGTGACCTGCTAAGGGAATGTCATGGGCTAGGGTCAATAGGAAGCCCCTGAACTTCAAAGGTATAACCAACCTCCTGGTAGCACCAGGCTTGGGGTCTCTACACTGAGTACAAGAGTCCATCATCCCAATACACTGTATGGGGACCACTAGCTTTCCCAGTAGCCTCAGCAGCAGCTTGCTGTCTGAGGGGTTCAAGAGAGGGGCAGCTCTGCTGCTCCTGGCTCAGATCTGCCCTGGAAGGGCCCCTGTCTCCAAGAACTCAACCTGGTCAGGTTCAAGCTCCTCTGGGACAGTTCCTTCCTCAGGACTGAGATCATCCCCCTCAAGAGACTGATCTTCCTTCTGAGCCAAGGGGGAAGGCACTGCCTTAACCCTACTACTCCTCTTCTTGGAGGGCACTTGGTCCATTATTCCAGAATCCAAGGCCTGTTCAGTGTTAGACATTTTGGCTTGTGACCTGGTCACAGCAAACACATCTGCAGGGATGCCCAGCATTTCTGCATGGGTCCTGAGCTCCACTTCTGCCCAAGCTGAAGTTTCTAAATCATTGCCAAGCAAGCATTCAACTGGTAGGTTTGCACTCACCACAACCTTCTTAAGGCCAGTTACCCCTCCCCAGGAGAAGTTAACAACTGCCAGAGTGTGGTCTGTTCTGACATTGCTAGCATTGGTCACTTGGTACATTTCACCAAGTATAATCTGCCCAGGATCCACAAGGTCTTGTGTCACCATGGTGACACTTGCCCCTGTGTCCCTAAATGCCAAAGCCTCTTTTCCATTGATTAAGGGCTGTTGCCTGTACTTGCCCAGATTACTGGGACTCACAGAGGAGGTCACATCCATGCCTCCATCACAGACTAGGACAGCCTGAGTGAGTTCTCTGACTCGGTCAGAGCTCATCTCCTTACCCAGGGTCAACCCTACTAAACCCTTGGCTTGTGTAGTCCCACCACCAACTGTAACTGCACTAGGGGGAGCAGGTGCCTTAGGGGCATTGGTGGGGGCTGGAGTAGAGTCTTTGGACTTGGTGCAATCACTGGTCCAGTGGGTCTTTTGCTTACAGACCTTGCACCATGGTTTCTTTTGGCCTCTTCCCTTGTTAGACTGTGAATCCCCACCTGAAGAAGATTTTTGGGGGCCTTGTGAAGACTTCTGGTCTTTACCCTTCTCCCCACCCTTATCAGAGTTTTTTGAATCTTGCTTCTTAGGGTCACCACCTTGGTTCTGTACCTTCTGCCTCGCCCTGGTTCTGACCCATTTGTCTGCCTTCTTTCCCAATTCTTGGGGAGAGGTCAGATCAGAGTCCACCAGGTGCTGATGCAACAGCTGATTTTGACAATTATTAAGAATCTGCTCCCTCATGATAAGATTGTACAATCCTGTGAAGTCACATACCTTACTGCCCAATAACCAACCTTCCAGAGCCTTGGCAGAACAATCAACAAAGTCCACCCAGTCTTGAGTCTGTGCTTTTGGGTATCTCTGAACTTTAACCTGTATTGTTCAGTGGTTAGGCCAAACCCATCAATCAGAGCACTCTTCAAGACTGTGTAATTATCAGCATCCTCCTCTCTAACAGTGAGGAGCTTATCTCTACCTTTGTCTGCAAAGGAGAGCCACAAGATTGCTGCCCACTGCTCCTGAGGGACCCTCTGTACTTTACAGGCCCTCTCCAGTGCAGTTATCCATTTGTGGATGTCATCCCCACTCTGGTAGGGAGGGACAATCTTGCTCAGATTTCTATGGTCATAAGACCTTTCCCTATCTCTGGGGAAATTGCTGCCACCATGGGACTCTAGTCCCATCTTTTTTCTCTCTCTGTAGAGATCTAGGGACTCCCTGTCTATAGCCAACTGCTGTTTTCTGAGTTCAAGCTGGGCTTGCTCATACTGCATCAGTCTCTTTCTCCTGTCATGAGAGGATTCTCTCCTATGAGAAGAGACAGAGGTCCCTATTGAGGTGTCAGAGTGGTTAGACTCCTGAGAAGGAGATCTAGACCTTCTGGGCACACTCACAATTCTTCCTGGGGGACAAAGGGGAGGTCATTCTGATCCTCCTCCTCCACAGGAGGAATTGGGTTCTCCAGGTCAAGGTCATTTTCACCTTCCTGGCCAGTTTCAGAGGGGGGGCCTGGGTTTCTTCACCCCTGACCCCTTCCTCATCTTCTGCCCCACCCTCTCTGCCTACCCCTTCAGACCCTAGGGGCCTGCTGAGATCATCAGCTAGTAGCACCTCTCTGAGGTGTTGGGTGCTGGCACTTTTGCCTGCCTCCAGCTTCCTAGTATTGCATAATGCTCTCAATTCCAAGAATGGGAGTTTATCATACTTGGAGGGAAGAAGCCCACTGGCTTCTGGCAAGGACTCACTGGGTCCTGGCTTTGAAGACATTACTAGTGAGGTGTGGTGTATGCACTACCTACTCTAGTGTGGCCTACTAAACTCTCTTGAGTTGTAGAAAGGGTGTGCTATCCCTTAACACACAACTCTAAGTTCAGTAGAACTTACTGTATACTAAGCTTGATTTATATGTACCTTAGGTACCCTTAGTGGTTTTCAGTTGATCAATTCAATTGAGATTATCTGGTAAAACAATAGCAAGCTGGAATCCCACACGCTGCACACCAATGTGAGAAGTTGGCCTGGCATATGCTGTCCACTATTTATAGTGGGCACCTTGCACCAGTCCAAACAACCCCTTATTGGAGATAGGTTAAAGACAACCTTTATTGAAAGCTATCCTAGTGGTAGCTATGGAGAGCAGCCTTCAGGCTAAGTCTTGAAGGAATGTAAAGCAGCTTGTTTTACCAGTCTATAATCTCTTGAGTGACCAAATGAAAGAGGACCACACCAGGTATATATTCAAAATATATGTATTTATTGCTAAACACACCCCTCTAGTCTCTTTATGAGGCTAGAGTTCGAAGTAAATAAGTTATAAGTTAGTTATCTACAGTAATAGCACAAATACATGTTTGAGCTCTAGGGGCGTACCAAACCATATACCAATAAAGTGGTATAAGAACCACGACTGAGCTAGACACAAGGCCTAGAGCCTGTAGAAGTGCTTGGACCACAAGGAACCACCCAAGGTAGTGACACAGGGGACCCACGGGGGACACGTGCAGTGTGAGAACACAGCCGCGAATCGCCGTTGACTTCTATGGGGAAAGTCGCGGTTGGAAGTTTAAAGAAAAGGGACCCTTGACCTTGCCAGGTAGGTCGCTCCCCCGCCACACAGCTCCGCCTGTGTTCTCCTGCCCGCTGCTGCTGCTGGTAAGCTCGCCCCTCTGCTTGTTGCCTCTGTGCCCGTTTTTGCCTTCTGTTCCCCCTCGTTGCCCCCACTCTCTGCGTCCAGTTTTGCCTTCTGTACCCCTCGTTGCCCCCATTTTCTGTGTCCAGTTTTGCCCCCATTCTCTGTGTCCACTTTTTGCTTTCTGTACCCCTCGCTGCCCCCATTCTCTGTGTCCAGTTTTTGCTTTCTGTACCCCTCGCTGCCCCCATTCTGTGTCCAGTTTTTGCTTCCTGTACCCCTCGCTGCCCCCATTCTGTGTCCAGTTTTTGCTTTCTGTACCCCTCGCTGCCCCCATTCTCTGTGTCCAGTTTTTGCTTTCTGTACCCCTCGCTGCCCCCATTCTGTGTCCAGTTTTTGCTTTCTGTACCCCTCGCTGCCCCCATTCTCTGTGTCCAGTTTTTGCTTTCTGTACCCCTCGCTGCCCCCATTCTCTGTGTCCAGTTTTTGCTTTCTGTACCCCTCGTTGCCTCTCTCCACTCCCGCCGCTGCGTCCCTGCGGCCCCGCCCCCTGACTGCCCATTCGCTGCCCCTGCCTCCCGCCTCCCAGCTGCTCCTCCCTCCCACCTCCCCATATATGGCGGCCGCTGCGCGGTGAGGAGAGCGACCCTTGACCTTGCCAGGTAGGTCACTCCCCCGCCACACAGCTCCGCCTGTGTTCTCCTGCCCGCTGCTGCTGCTGGTAAGCTCGCCCCTCTGCTTGTTGCCTCGGTGCCCGTTTTTGCCTTCTGTTCCCCCTCGTTGCCCCCACTCTCTGCGTCCAGTTTTGCTTTCTGTACCCCTCGTTGCCCCCATTTTCTGTGTCCAGTTTTTGCTTTCTGTACCCCTCGCTGCCCCCATTCTGTGTCCAGTTTTTGCTTTCTGTACCCCTCGCTGCCCCCATTCTGTGTCCAGTTTTTGCTTTCTGTACCCCTCGCTGCCCCCATTCTCTGTGTCCAGTTTTTGCTTTCTGTACCCCTCGCTGCCCCCATTCTGTGTCCCGTTTTTGCTTTCTGTACCCCTCGTTGCCTCTCTCCACTCCCGCCGCTGCGTCCCCGCCCCCTGACTGCCCATTCGCTGCCCCTGCCTCCCGCCTCCCAGTTGCTCCTCCCTCCCACCTCCCCATATATGGCGGCCGGCCCGTCTGCGCCCGTCCGCGCCTGGACCGCTCCCAGTGCCAGAACCCCTGGACCGTGCGCCCCCCGCTCCAGCCTCGAGGACCGACGCCGATACGATGCCACCACACTCCACACTCTCAACCCCGGACGGACACACAACTGCTGCAAGGCCGCCCCGAAACGCACCCATGGTCCCTTCACCTGCCGGAACTGCAGCTACACCAGCCTCAGACCCACCAAAGCGCCCGCCAAGAAGGACCGCAACCACCTCCGATGCATCCTACTGAACACCCGCTCCGCACGCAAACACGCCGTCGAGCTCTGGGACCTGCTCGACACATCAGCACCAGACGTCGCCTTCCTGACAGAGACCTGGATGAACGACTCCTCCGCACCCGACATCGCCATAGCCATCCCAGACGGCTATAAGATCACCCGCAGAGACCGCATCAACGGAGTAGGAGGAGGAATCGCCATCGTCCACAAGAACTCCATCAGGGTCTCGACCAGCTCCGACGACTTTCTCTGCACCGCCGAACACATGCACTTCCAGATCCACACGGACCCCAACACCACCCTTAGAGGCACCCTTGTCTACAGACCCCCTGGGCCCCGTCCCCAGTTCAGCGACTCCATCGCCGACTTCATCAGCACGCACGCCCTGACCTCTACCGACTACATCCTCCTCGGAGATCTGAACTTTCACCTGGAGAACAACAACGACAGCAACTCCACCACCCTGATCGACAACCTCGCCAACCTCGGACTGAGACAGCTCGTCACAACACCGACCCATTCCGCCGGCCACACGCTCGACCCCGTCTTCTCCTCAAGCTCCCACGTCTCCTTCAGCCACACCACGGAACTCCTCTAGACCGACCACCGCTGCATCCATTTCACCTTCCAGAAACCCACCACACACCACCGCACCCAACAGATCCCACGCCGCTGCTGGAGCAAAGTCACCGAAAACCAACTACGGGCAAACCTCGCTCTCAGCCCTCCCTCCGACCCATCCAACACCGACGACGCTGCCTGCAACCTCAGACGATGGATAGACGACTGTGCCAACACCCTCGCCCCGCTGAAAAATTCACCCACAGTGACACCACCAAAAGAGCCAGCTGGTTCACCCCGGAACTCCTAGCATCCAAGCGTACCTGCCGGAAACTAGAGAAGAAATGGCACAGTGATAAGACACAGGACAGCCTCGCAGCCCACAAAGACGCCATCCGCAACCACCACCACCTCATCAGGTCCGCCAAGAGAATCTCCTTCAAAGACCGCCTCGACAACAGCGCACACAACAGCAAGGAGCTCTTCAACATCGTGAAGGAACTCTCCAACCCCAGCTCCAACACCAACGACATCCCACCGTCGCAAGCCCTGTTTGATTCCCTCGCCACCTTCTTCCACCGCAAGATCGCCGACATCCACGACAGCTTCAAACACCCAGACAGCCCCAACTAAGATCGATGCACCAGACCTGCCGCACACCATCGACCACGACCCCTTGCCAGCCTGGGCCAGCGTGAACATCGATGACACCATCAAGACCATGAGCACAATACACTCCGGCTCCCCGTCTGACCCTTTTCCGCACCACATCTTCAACAAAGCCAGCAGCTCCATCACACCCCACCTGTGCAACGTTATCAATCTCTCCTTCGAGACCGCGATCTTCCCAGAGAGCTGGAAACACGCAGAGATCAACGCCCTACTCAAAAAACCCAAGGCGGACCCGAGAGACCTCAAGAACTTCCGGCCCATCTCCCTGCTTCCGTTCCCAGCCAAGGTCATCGAGAAGATCGTCAACAAACAGCTAACCCGATACCTCGAAGAAAACAGCATCCTGGACCCATCCCAATCAGGGTTCCGCAGCAACCACAGCACGGAGACTGCCCTCATCGCCGCCACCGACATCAGGACCCTGCTGGACAACGGTGAGACCGCAGCCCTCATCCTGCTAGACCTCTCCGCCGCCTTCGACACTGTCTGCCACCGCACTCTACGCGCACGCCTCCACGACGCAGGGATCCGAGACAAGGCCCTGGAATGGGCCACCTCCTTCCTCACTGGCAGAACCCAGAGAGTCCGCCTCCCACCATTCCGATCCGAAGCCTCCGAGATCATCTGCGGCGTACCCCAGGGATCATCCCTCAGCCCAACACTGTTCAACATCTACATGGCCCCGCTCGCACGCATCGCCAGACAGCACGACCTCAACATAATCTCCTACGCCGACGACACTCAACTGATCCTCTCCCTCACCAAGGACCCCCTCGCCGCCAAATCCAACCTCCATGAAGGAATGAAGGCCGTCGCTGATTGGATGAAGATCAGCCGACTAAAGCTGAACACGGACAAGACAGAGGTCCTCATCCTCGGCTCCAACCCCTCAGCCTGGGACGACTCCTGGTTGCCTACGACACTGGGAGCAGCCCCGACACCCACTGACCACGCACGCAACCTGGGAGTCATCCTCGACTCAACGCTCTCCATGGCCAAGCAAGTCAACGCAGTCTCCTCCTCCTGCTTCAACACCCTCCGCATGCTTAGCAAGATCTACAGTGGATCCCAACAGACACAAGAAGAACAGTCACCCAGGCCCTCGTCAGTAGCAGACTTGACTATGGGAACGCCCTCTACGCGGGAGCCCCGGCCAAGCTCATCAAGCGACTGCAACGCATACAAAACGCCTCTGCACGCCTGATCCTCGACGTACCACGCCACAGTCACATCACCCCCCACCTGAGGAACCTGCACTGGCTCCCCGTTGACAGGAGAATCTCCTTCAAACTCCTCATCCACGCACACAAGGCACTCCACAAGACTGGCCCAGCCTACCTCAACAGACGACGACTCTTCTACGTCCCCAACCGCCAGCTCCGCTCCGCCGACCTCTCCCTCGCCACCGTCCCTCGCATTCGAAGAACAACCACCGGCGGCAGATCCTTCTCACACCTCGCCGCCAAGACCTGGAACACCCTTCCACTAAGCCTACGACAGACCCAAGACCTGCTGACCTTCAGGAGGCTACTCAAGACCTGGCTGTTCGACCAGTAGCAGCAACCCCCAATCCCCCTCTCCCCAGCGCCTTGAGACCCTCGCGGGTAAGTAGTGCGCTCTACAAATTCTGTGATTGATTGATTGATTGACTTAGAGGAGGACTTGGAGCAAACCCTTTTAGAACTAGGCTGTTCTAGTGTCAATACCCACGGGAGCACCAGAGTACTCGAGTTACCTCACCCAGGGAGCCTGGTGCATAGGTGTCTTTCGGGGTCGGGTTTCGTCGTCGTTTTCAATGGCGATCTGCTGCAAAGTGCTGCTGGCGGCCAAGTCGAAAGTGTTCGGGTGGATCCAAAGGTGGATCGAAGATCTGAAGAACCTGAAAGCAGAGGGGACAGAGTCTGGGTCACTAGCCAGTGACCGGGAAGGCGATGAGCAGATGCCCACCGATGTCGAGTGCTTCAGGTAGGTTGACGGTCGTCTTGACTCTTCAGCCACGAGGTCCAGGAGGCGTTGACGACGACCAGGAGCTGGATTCGAGCTGTCCCACGACGTCTGTCGATTGCAGGGGTGTCGGCGACCGGATTGGACCCAACAAGCCTTGGCAACGGCAAGTCTCGTGGAAATGGGAGAAGGACGATGGTGCAGACCATAAAGTTCTGAGGGACTCACCCAGCAAGGGTAAGTCAGGGCACGCCTGGAGCAACCAGGGAGCCCAAGCAGAAGAAGATTGGCCTTCGGGAGGGCCTACTAGCCAACGGACTAGCGACCGCGAAGGAGCCTCGAGTGGACGCACTTGGAGCTGGCTCACAGGACACTCGTGGAGTGGAGGCCAGTGATCTTCGGTGCAGTCGGTGCTGGAGGCTGGGGCTACTCGGAGCCCAAAGCACAACTTCGTGGGAGACCCAGAAGAGGATGCACTTGCAAATGCGATCGGTGTCCAGGGGTCACGGTTCCACGTTACCCACGACCGCTACGGGCCTCAGCTTTGCTGGGGACTCAGGGCAGCCTCGGGAAGTCTGGAAATCCACCTCTGGTGATGCAAAGACTTCGGCGTCCGGCGGGAGCTTCAGCGATGCAGACCGGACAATGCTTCTTTGGTGCCTGCCAAGCAGGGGAGTCACTCCTTGACCCCAAGGGAGATTCTTCAGTCCTCTAGTCTTAAAGTAGAGCGTCGAAGGTCCAGGATTCTGTGTCAGAGTTTCATCCAGGTAAATCTAAAGTCCTAAGGACTGGGGTCCCATACTTATACCAAGTTAGGGGTTGGAGATACTCTGGGGACCCACCTATGGGAGGGTCCCTTTGTCCAGTTTCACGCCAGAGCAGGGGCTGGAAGCCCCTGAGCCGGTTTGAACTGGGGTATGCACAGGGACACCAAATGTGCCCCCAGTGCAGGACTTCAAAGCACCAGAGATTGCTCCCACCCAGCCCCAATACACACTATCCTGTCTGGGGAGGTGGTTACACCTCCCTGGGACAGGAAACCTATTGTCCAGGCCTCCCCTGCCGGAGTTTCGGTCAGCAGCAGGAGGCCAGACTCGTGTCTGTGGCAGCGGCATCCATTTTGTGATGCCAGGGCTTGGAAAGAAGTTACCGGGCAGGCCGGTGTGTACATGTCTCTCCCTCTAGAAGGGTGGAATGCTACCCCCGCCGCCAGAACTGGCGGGGGGGTAGTATTCCAAGATGTTTGACACTAAACACGACATGTTTCCGTGCAGCCATCCCAAAGTTAGCATTTAACGCGAGGTTATAATGCGCTTAAGAGTATATGGTCAGGCTGCACTACAAACAGCATCAGAGAAGGGTCTCCGAATGCTGCAGAGGGGCTCTGCTCATGCAGGGGCACCCTCTCACATAGGAACCAAGCACTCTGCCTTCAGGATTGATAAGGCCTGCCATAGGAGTGACTTATAGGTTTATATGTGTGTATGTATGTAGTGATATAGGTAGCCTATATCACAGTAAGGGGTGCATGCACCACCTTACCCAGGCTGCAGTAGCAGACCTGTGGTGTCATTTTGGATGGCCTTCCAGGGGTGGCACAATACATGCTGCAGCCCCTGGTAGGCCTCTGAGGTACCTATGCCCTGGGTACATAGTATACCATATACTAGGGACTTATAAGGGCACTCCAGATTCCAATCAGAGATGTGCCTAAGGCACATGGAAACCATTTTAGAGAGGAAGCAGCTCTGATTAGCAGGGCCCCAGCCAGACTAAAGTCGAAAAACAGTGAAGCATCAGCAAAAAGTGGGGGTACCCATGTGAAGCAGATCCTACTCTCCTACATGTGGCATGTAATGAAAGTATGTGGCATGGAATTGTGTGGTGTGGAGTGGATTTGTGTACTGGTATGTGACATGGTGTGCGGTTGAATTGGATGTGGATAGTAATTATGGTGTATTCAAGTGTATTGGAAGTATGCTCAGTGGGATTGTGTGTTATGGAGTATAATTATGTGGAATGTTATTTTGTGTTGTGGGATGTTATGTAGTGGAGTTTAAATATGTGGTGTTTTGTAGAATTTTGTGGTATGATGTGTGATTATATGGTGTGTATTAGATGTACGTGGTGTGCTATGTAGTTGTGTTGTTGATTAGAATTATGTGGTTTATCTAATTATGTTGTGTTGAATGGAAATGTGTTAAGTTGAATTGTGTGGTGTGGAACTGTGTGGCGTGGCGTAAAAATATGCTGATGAAATAATGTTCAATGGTACATAGTGTCTTTATGTGGATTGTTGCTGTGTGGTATGATTTGCTCTTATGTGGTGTGTAATTTTGTGGTAGTGTGTTTAGTGTTATTATGTGGAGTTGAATTATGTAGTGCCGAGCAGGACCGGGCACTGAGCGTTTCCCCGGTGGGCCGGTTTTGTACCCATGGGGGCCGGCTTTGTTACTGGGGGACAGTTAGCTGTGCTGCAATATCGGCCCCCTGTAACAAAAGCGGGAGCGGTGCTTCTCACTAGCACCCCCCCCCCCCCCACTACAGGGCCAGAAGAGCAGCAATCTGCCAGGGCTGGTTGCTGTTCCCATTCTGGCCCTGGTGCTGAGTGGTATCATGTGGAGTGTAAATATGCTGGGTGGTGTTGATTTGTGTGTGAGCGGTCTCTCAGTGACATCGAGAAGTAGGGTGGCATCACCAGTGCAGTGGTATTTGTAAAAGAACAGCAGCCTGCGGCGAGGCTCTGCCTCTTCAAGCCTCATTTAGATTTCTGCTCTAAATAAGTGGCGATGCCCAGTATGATGCTTACGGGACCACAATAGGACGTTCAATATTACTAATAATTAGGGTACTCTACGCATGGATTGGGAAGAACTTGCTCAAATGACTGTAACTACTAATTTTCCATAGGACCAGAGAGAACAGTAACATTTTTGTTGCAATAAGGGCAATATTCTAAGTCAGCAGAATTTGGTTCTAGACTGATACTCCAATTAACCCTAGCTTTCCTGCATGGTTAGTGAAAATTGTTGCCTCTGGGGGCTCCGAACGGTGCAGGCTGAGTCCATGAAGGTTAGGTCCTGAGGTTGGTCTATTAGTGAAACAAACATTACCCCTCCATTGTCGAAATGCTGCAGCTGCTTTTACAAGAGCCCCTGTGACATTACCCACCTTTTAAAATGCATCTTGGGTCTTGTGTAACACTTCTAGCGACCAGCCCCTAGTCCCGTCTTCTCGCACCCAGTGTATCTTTAAATGCCCTATGCATGGCCGGGGTCGCCAATCCCATTGCCCCCGGTGACTTCTTTACCCTTCACTGACAAACCGAGGCGCTTGCATTGGTATTCACAGCCCAAGCCTCAGAGATTGAAAGGGAAACGCAGAAGACCCCCGCCTTTAACCAGCATGTGTAACACCCTGTATGGGCGCCGCGCGGCCCATGTGTGTGGTGAGAGTCAAAGGGGCGCGAACAGAGCAGCAGTAGGGAGGGAGGAGGCACTATTGGGTAGGCAGGTGCTGATGGAATGCAGAAGGAGAGGAGGACATCGAAAAGGAGCAGATGGGAGAGCAGAAAGAGGCGGTAAATTAGGAAACAAGTGGGACTGCTGTAGGGGGGAAAGCACGGTCCTGCAGCAGTAGGCAGGGTCCCCCACCGCAATAGTGAGCTCGGGCGGGACAGGCGGCTCTACATGACAGACACTACCCTACTGCAACGAGGAGCAGAGAGTAGACTCGAGGGACAATAAGGGAAACCGTAGCGCTGCAAGGGACTGGCATTGTACTACAAAAGTGAAAGTTGGAGAGAGGAAAAAGAGCAGCGCCGGCATCTCCTGCGGGTGAAAGGAAAACCAGTATCAGCTGAACTGGTTAACACCATTGGGTCATGTGATAATGTTGGAAACAGGAGAGCCAGACTGCGCAACTCCGTCTGCGCGTCCCTGCCTGTGACTCCCCGACGTCAGAGGGAAGCTCAGAAATACCGCTGCTGCCCATAAGTCGGCGAGCTCCTGCTTATCGCACAAGAACCACACTCCACGCTGTTACTTGAAGCGTAAAAGGCCATTTTATTAGGACAAGGTTGCAATCATTTTAGACTTTATTACATAGTACATAAATGCAATAAATATACTTTCCCCATCCCATACCGACTCATTCTCCATTCATCCTTCTCAAAACCATCTCACCTGTTTGACTCTTCCCCATTCACTCGGTGACCTCCTTCCTCTCCCCCATTCTCACCTTCACTTGCCCTCCGAGCATCCTCTGTTGAATTTCCTTCATTGCCTCCCGCGCCCCGCTATCAGTCACCCGTGTACCGTTCTCCCCCCCCCCCCCCGAGGGGTGGATCCGCCCATATGTGACTCACCACCCCTCCAAAGTACCGCAACACCTCTGCCCTGCAACCTGCCCTAAACTGGCACGCTCAGACCCCAAAAACCACCCCAAACCCTTTGCTTAAGACCTGTAGGGTGGGTGGGCGGGCAAAATTTTCTTGTTCCCCCCGGTGGTGCTCAGGTGTCATGAAGAGGCTGGCTCTTCCTCTCCTGACACCTTATAGACTCCCCAACTCCCGCCCCTTCCTATTGCCCCTCTAATCCCACCCTCACCTTGTCCTTCCGGTCGTTGCGCGAATACCCCAGGGGAAGACTGGTCTGCGACCTTCACTTCCCCTGGGGGCCGCATCGCACAAGAACCACACTCCACGCTGTTACTTGAAGCGTAAAAGGCCATTTTATTAGGACAAGGTTGCAATCATTTTAGACTTTATTACATAGTACATAAATGCAATAAATATACTTTCCCCATCCCATACCGACTCATTCTCCATTCATCCTTCTCAAAACCATCTCACCTGTTTGACTCTTCCCCATTCACTCGGTGACCTCCTTCCTCTCCCCATTCTCACCTTCACTTGCCCTCCGAGCATCCTCTGTTGAATTTCCTTCATTGCCTCCCGCGCCCCGCTATCAGTCACCCGTGTACCGTTCTCCCCCCCCCGAGGGGTGGATCCGCCCGTATGTGACTCACCACCCCTCCAAAGTACCGCCAACCAGGGAAACCCCCGTAGGGTGGTTCCCTGCCCCCCCCCCCCAGTTCCTGGGCACCTTTCGCCTCCCGTCAGCCGATCCCGCGGCACCCGGTGGACGACCAATCCACCACCGAAACTTGTGTCCCGTATAAATTACTATTGTTGGGACAATTGTGGGTCGCGAAAGGTGCCAAACCTCCGTCGTACCTAACGCTGCCCTACGCTGTGGCACCCGGTGGCCGACCATCCACCACTTTAACGTGCGTCCCGTGCAAACAAGTAACATTTTCCGCGCCAATCCTTGTCCGTGGAAGGCGCCCCCCCATCGCGGTGAACGACCATCCACCACCTTTACTTGCATCCCGTGTAAACAAGTAACCTTTTCGGGCCAAACCTTGCCCATGACAGGTGCCCCCATCGCGGTGAACGACCATCCACCACCTTTACATTGCATCCTGTGTAAACAAGTAACCTTTTCGGGGCAAACCTTGTCTGTGACCAATGCCCCCATCGCGGTGAACGACCATCCACCACCTGTACCTGTGTCCCGCGTAAACAAGTAACATGTTAGGGGCAAATCCTCGTCCGTGAAAGGTGCCCCCCATCCCGGTGGATGACCATCCACCACCCAAAACCTGCGTACCGTGTAAATAAGTAGCCTTTCTGGGCCATCCCTCGTCCGTGAAGGTGCCCTCGTTTTAACCAGACCACCTGTTGCTCCGCAAAACAGGCTCGCCACCAGAGGGCCATTACTTGTCAAACCAGTTCGATAGCCCCCGATCCCTTCTTCTGCAAGGCCCGAATTCATTCATGTGACCAAAGTGCCCCACGTTCTGTTCCATTGCACCCATATCCCCTTCCATGCATCATAGTGTAAAGCCATAACAGACATATCCCAGTATACTTTTTGTCTCCCACATGTATCGTCATATCGGGGCAACTCCTTGTGTCTTGTGACACGATTTCAGCCGCACTGGCAACAACACCCCCCATTTTGATTCCACCGTTTTCCCCATCATTGCACAGCCCGTCTGTACACCGGCTAGTTCGCCTTCTTCTCTGTCCAAATCCCAGGAGAATGGCCACCCATCCAGGCGACTGCCCTGGATCCTGATCTACTCCCACTTCCTATAGTAGAAAAAGAATGATTAGTCCTGCATGTAGTACGTTCCCTTTCCCTTAGCCCTCGTTCGGCAGTCGATCCAAAGCCATCCGAAAACCCCCAGTCCAGTAGCAACATCGGCACAGAAAACCTTTCCGTACACCCGTCACCCTCAACCTCCAGCCCCTCCCCCCCCCCACCCCCAAGGGCCCTCCGGAGACCACCACTGCTACAGCCCCAATACATAGGAATCGTGCATCATCGGAGGCAGCCCCCACCCAAATAGCCCGGCCTCCATATGAGGCCTAAAACGACCTGCAGAACTGACATTCTACCTATCACCATTAGAAAACAAATGCCCCCCAGCCATAGGCCTTCACTCTCTTGCCACCACTGCATCATGCCGTCTCCCTGCTTCCCCCTGCTCCAACGACACACGCTCTACTTGCCCCCGAAAACTGCCACCAACCGAACCATTAAACCCACCCCAATTTCCCGGCATCCGGGCACACCTCCCTCACCCCTGCGCCTCACAGCACCCACGCCGCTCTGCTCGAACTTATGGGCCCAAATTTGTACCACCAAACACTCCAGGCGCTAAATTGCCGGTCACCACAACCACCGCTCCACATTGGCCATAACATCCCGTCTCCAGGGTGTACACTAACGTACCCCAGTTCCACTAACCCTTGTAAATATATCATATTGATAGTGTCTGTCTGACGCTGCACCGTGTGCCGACTCCCCGCACCATACATTCCAAACCATCCCCGCACCTACCCTGCCTCACACGCCCCATTGCCGCACCATTCAGACTTGGACTCGGTCTATCGCCATCCATATCCCCACTGGTCACCCCGCCTGAAAAACCACCCAGCCACTGTACAGCAAACCTGCCCCGGCCATGCCTAGGCGTCTGCAACTCATCTCCCCGGTATCCCCTCCCCGAGTACCACGTGTAGCACTCTTCGACCCATCATTCAATGCCGTAGACCGTCCCATCCCTCCAGCCCTTGGCTCGAGTGTCCCACCACCCACAGAGTAACTGCAGCACGCCACCACAAACCCCTTGTCAAACTATCACCCGCTACTATCCACGAGACCACCCTGGACCCAACCGTAGCGCACGGCATCAAGCCCCCCCCCCCACCTGGTAGTGTACCAAAGCAGTGGCCCGTCCCTTCCCTGACTCGCAAGTTACCCGTCAAACACACCCTCTTGGCCTCCGTGGCGGCGACGCCCCCCCGAGGCCCCTACTGCTGTCGGACCAAAATCCCACAAGCAGCCTACCCAGTTTTCCGACAAATTACCCACACCTGTCCGTCCCCCCTGCAAGTCCCCGCCTATATCGATGTCCCCATCTCACTGCAAAGACGCTTGCGCCCAGGTACCCCGAAACCCCACTGCGCTTCACCACCCCAGCCCCCACCAAGTGGGGATGGCCTATCAGTCAAAATCCCGCCCCGCACTATTGGGGAGCCTTGACGCAACCCTTGTGCCGTATAACCAAGTGCCCGTCATCTGCATATCCGCCACTTCCGCCAGCTGTCCACGTCCCCGACCCCCCCCCCCCCCCGGGGGCCTCCACCGTAGTCAACCAAATTCAGCCCGCCTGCCTCTCTGGACCCATGTACATTCAATAGTCCACCCGACCCCCCGTCATAGAACCACCTACATCTTCGCCGGAGCCCCGGCCTTCTCTCATGCAACATCGAGCGCCATGGACCCATGGCCTCCAGTGAACCGGGAAGGACTTCTTAGCCCTGTCATCCCCCCCGTACTCTCCTGCGCAACGTCGTTGGTATATCCGGTCCCCCTGGTATAAAACGTCCCAAACAAAACCTCACCCCCCCGGCTCAGTCACTTCCGCCCCATCCCTACGTCTCAAGTGATTCCCGCATAATGGCGCCAAAGGCGCCAGCACGCCCCCGCTGCGGGTAGTGCCTATATAATGCGTGGACGCCCCATTGCTTTCCAATACTAATGACCGCATGCGTGCCAACCGGCACCTCCGCCCCAGCGTCACCGCTCCTCACACTCACAGATAGTGTTCAGTGACCCGTGGTGAGCTCACGTCAGTCCCCCGGCACCACATTGTCCGTTTGGACCCATGCCAACCCTTTGCCTGGCCCACGCAGGTCTCTTGCAGCCTGCCGCCGCAGCGCCTGCATCTCCGCCACATCCCCCACCACAGTGCACACACCGGCCGACCAGCCGAAGTCCTTTCATCCGCCCAGCTCACCCCTGTCCCAAGGCCTCAGCCATACACCTGTACCTGAGTGTCCGTCCGGGACCTCCTCCTCCTGATCAGGCGATGCTGTTCCCCGTTGCCGTCGTGCCCTCAGCTCTTGTCTGTGGCCGCACTTGACTCCTGCAACTACAACGAAACAGGCCGGTCACCAGAAACCCCCCCCCCCATTTCCCCCCATAGCACCCCACTCAGCCCCAACCCCTTTCGCACTGCATCGTCCATTCCACAACGTCATCCCCGTCGCACACCGTCCCTTTCCTCCTACTGCATCCCTCCACATCCTTGCCAACAGCCCCCTACTCGTCCCTCAACATCCATGCTATCTTTCGCAAACTGTATTCAGAACTTCGCAAAAAACCATAACGTGATGTTTGATGCGCGATCCCGCGACGGAGGGCAGGCCGCCGCGGACCCCCCTACTGCTTCCAGCCAGCGTCTTGAGGCCGTCGTGCGCCCCGCCGGCATCACCCTTTACTGCCGGCCACAATTACCGGTCCCGATTTCCCCCCCCCACCAGGTTGCTCCAGCCAGGTGGGCCCCGAGCACCACCGGGCCTCGTGCCGTGCAGGCAGTCCCTCGCCCCTACTCAGCGTACCCCCGAAAATGCCGCCTGCCACCCCCGACAGCGTCCCTGGGCCCGCCCTCCACCTCCCTCCCATGCAGCAACCCCGGAAAAAGCCCTGCGCGCCCTCCCCGGCACCACCTCCCCCCCACTTGGCCCCCCAGCGCACCGCCCCGTGCATATTGCAGGTGGGCCGTAAACTTACGTTCCGCCTGATGGCCAAACAAAAGTGTGAAGTATGTGGTTAAAGGACGTTGTACGCATAGACCTTAATTTAGCAGCACTAGAACTGAGAAAAGTAAAATTGAATGAATACGGAGCAAACACCGGTGCAGAACAGAAAACCACAAGACAAAGAACGATGCGCCCTGAGTGCGCTGAGAGCACGGGGTGACAAGTAAATGCGCACATTACACAGGCTCACGGCACCTTGTTTCCTTCATCGCATGCTGGCGCCGTATCTTTTTACGAAACACGGGCCGTATCTCTTTACCTCTTTTTATTGTTACAATTACATCCCCCAGGGCCTCCCGCCCCCATATGGAGGTGCGTGTCCGCAGTTAGGGAGGCCCCAAAACTACACAAAGTCTATCCGAGGCCCCCAGCCCGGGGCGCTCCAATGGGTATCACGCTGCCGAGTGGCGCACCGCGTCCCCACCGCCCGTATTGGCCAGCCAGGCCCCACCTCCCCCAGTACCGGGTAGAGGCAACGCCGGAGCCCCCCTTTTGCCGCGTACAGCACCGGGCCGCGCATGCTTAAATCCCGCCCACCACCCTCAAACGCGAGTGCTGGCGGCATCCATCGCGGTGGCGGGCAGACGCTCAACCAGCCTCTGCCGCCTCCCTGTGGCTATTCCCATGGTGCCCCCGCCCCTACCTGAGGTCGCCTTCGCTCCCGGTGGTGGCTCTTCCTCACAGCCACCACCGCAGCAGCACCGTCGCCTACCCGTGCACGCAGGCCGTCCCGGATCATGCCTGCTGTACACGCCCGGACGAAGCAGCTCCTCCCGGCCCGCACAGCCACGCACCCGCTGCGTGGAGCAGACAGCCGCCGCTCCGAAGGTCGCCATCGGGCTCCACAACAACAGGGTGACTCCCCCGAACACTACCCGAAAATACAGCTGCTACCAAACCCCCCGCCGATCGACAAATCGGCCGCCTGCCCCCAACCACCCGCCAACCGACTCCACAAAATTTTCTTGTTCCCCCCGGTGGTGCTCAGGTGTCATGAAGAGGCTGGCTCTTCCTCTCCTGACACCTTATAGACTCCCCAACTCCCGCCCCTTCCTATTGCCCCTCTAATCCCACCCTCACCTTGTCCTTCCGGTCGTTGCGCGAATACCACAGGGGAAGACTGGTCTGCGACCTTCACTTCCCCTGGGGGCCGCATTGTGGTCGGTGCTCAGCTCATCCACTCTGAGGCCCTGTAAATCGAGCCTTATTATGCCGTCAGGGGAAGGGGTGGGCGAAGTGTTGGCATCTGCTTTCCCCTGTATTTATTGGTAATTAATTTAAAAAACGTGAATCAAAGTAAACAAAAACACAAACACTTACAAACACGGCGCTCAAAGCAAACAAGAGAGTTTGGCGGCCGTGAAGGAAGATGAAAAGGGGCGTAAACGTTGCGCACGAAGTAAACAAAACAGGAACACATCATTACCTCGTAAGTCTTCCTCGCCACATGATTTAACCCCTTGACCGCGATCGTAATTCCGCTCGTGTGCTGGACATTCCGATCGCGGGTGCGGTCGTGACGAGCTCAGCTAGTCATGCGCACAGCGCTACCGCGCAGCATGACGAGCTGAGCTCGTCACGCGCATCGAACGGGTGAAGTGAGCTTCAGCTCCACACCAGAACCCTCAAAGCAAAAAAGTTAGCCTCCCATCCCTTCACAATATGGCCGACCCATTTCACCCTTGACCTCTATAAGAGGCGGGCCGGCCCAACCCTTCAGCTTGTTTTTTTGGTCCTGCACTGCAGATTATCCAGAGCGTGTTTAAGGTAAGTGGTTCCTGCTGTAGCTGGAACTGGGGTCCCTGGTTGGTGGCCCTGCTCTAGCGGGCCCTAGGACTCTGGGACCTTCCTCCTTCCTTCCCCCGGTGTCAGGTGTGGGCCGGTTAGGCTCTGCTTTAGCGAGCCAAGGGTGTACAGGTGGATGGACGAGGAGGTCTGGGGCTCTTCCTGGCGGCCTTGTTTTTCCTCTCCCCTCGTCCGTGTGGGCACAATGTTGTGATGGTTATCCTTGTGCCCGGGTCCCCCCCGGGGGCGCTCCTTCTGTGGGTGACACTCTGACGTCCCCGGGTCTCCCATTGCTAGGGTCAGCTTGGGGCTTGTGTGTGAGGTGGGGGCGCCCGGCGGTCGGTTATGCGTTCCCCAGGTGCGCCTCCGCCTCGTGGTTAACCGGAGAGGGATCTGTGTCACACGGAGGTTTAGCTCTCTTGTCTCCCTTAGTCTTGTAAATGCATGTATAGTGCTTACAACCCCTCGCAAGGCGCTGAATAAGCCACACTGCATACCAAGTGTGTCAGAGCGACTTGTCTCTGTTGGCAAAGAGCATCCAGGTGGGTGCTAGCGCTTTCTTTGGTTTTTCGGGGCCCCCAGGGGGCCTCACTGCCGCCTAATTTTGTTCCTGTCCTGAGGGGCTGGCGGGCGCAGTCTGCTGCGAGGGCTTTGCTGCCTCTGGCGGCCTCGGCTGGGCGATTTGGCCCGTATTGCATTTCCGGCTCCTAGATGTGGAGTCGGACTCAAGGGGCCTTGCCAGGATGGTCCGCTTCGGGGGGTTGGTTCCAGGCAGCTTCCTCCAGGGGTAGGCGCGCGAGTTGACGGGAGCCGCACACAGCTGCTTTCAGCCTGAAGCTGCGGCCGTTGCCTCAGTCATTCCCTGCCACGTCTGAATCTGCATTACTCGCCCGTTCCTCAGGCCGAAGGCGTGCAGCTTGTAATTTGATGGTGTCCTTTGCGGTGGCATCTGTCCTCAGTGGGATTCTTTCTGCTTCTTTTCCGTACATTGTGTGTTGTGTTTCTGTCCCTTACTTCCGTTGTGTATAGGTTGTTTGTGGTGTCTGGCACACACGCATGCGCGCTGCGTTATTCTCTCGCAGCTGAACTGTGATCCTGGGTTTCAGAGGGCAGGGAGTGCTGTCAGTTTTCTGACTCTGACAGGTCGTTGTTTTGTGGGGTCATGGTGCCCCAGTGCTGTTATACGGGATCTTCGTACTCTGGGTGAGTGTGATGCTTCTGTATTTCTATATTTTGATTTTTCTGGGATACATTGGTTTCCCCCTTTTCAACTTGTGTTGCCGGACCTGCTTCTAATCACGTTGTGTACATGGGGAGAAGAGAGGATGTGGCCTTTAGGCTAGAGCGGTCGCCCTGGTGGCTGGGGGAACCCGGTTCATGTCTCGGCAACGACGCTCGGCATCCTGTGATTCTGAGGTGGTCCGCTACGTACTTCATTTGTGGCATACATCTTGTATTTGTTTCCGGCTGGTCTTTTTGGACTTTTGTTTATTGCGGATTAGTGATTTTTGTAGCAGCATCCAGGAGCCATGCGTTCACGGTCAAGCGCGCTGCATGTCACAGATTTGGGCCCTTCCGGGTGTTTTCTCTTGTTTTCTTTATTCTGGAGTTGCCGAGGAGGGTTCCATGGGGTAGTGAGACGCACTGTTTGACAGCGCTGTATATTTTGCCATCTTGGTTCGCTCTGGTGGGACCATTGATTCGGCCATTTGCTCTATGTTTTGTGTGTTCATGTCCTGGTGTTTTCCTGATGTTTGGGGTATATCGCGGAGCCGTGGCTTCATTTTCTTGCTGGGTTTGTGCCGGGCTCTTTCTTCCCTTCCGGGCTTTGGGGCCTGCGGTCCTTCCGTCCTGTATGCTCCTGTTCCCGCCTGCTCTCCAATGGGGTGCGGGGTCTGGCCTGGTTGGTCCCTGATTGGGCATCCACCTGGGGGTTCCGGGGGCTGTTGGCGGCTGCAGGTCTGATGGGGGCGGGCTGCTATTGGCACCTGTCGTCCTTCTCTGGGCTGCTTCTGTGGTGTCCGAGTGGGCTTTTGCTTCTGCTTCTGCTTCTTTGGACTTGCCCTTTCCTGTCCGGGCCTTTCTCGTCCGGCTTCTTGGCTCTACGTACGGCTGCTATGCCTCTGGCCCGTGTCATGCTTCTCCTCGGCTCCTGGCCGTTGGGGCTCTGGGGGCCGTTTGTGGCCTCTCCTTCCGTCCTGGGTGGCCCCTGTGGCAGTTCTGTGGGTCCCGCCTACTGCCGCTCCACTCCTTTGTCGGTCTTGGCGGTCTCCCTGGTTCTTCTCTGGGGGGGACTGTTCAGGTGGGGTCTTCAGGCTGTTCCTGGCGGTACTCCTTGGTTTTTCCTCTGGCCCCCTGGCTTTGGGTTGGGTTCAGGGTCCTCCTCGGAGTGTGTGTCGGGTGTTCTTGGGCCTAGTTGGCGGGCGATGCTTTGCATTGTCCTTCTCTTGGGGGCTCGTGCCATCCGGGGTTCTCGAGTGCTTCTGGCCCGTCCTGGGTTCTGGTTCGTACTGGTCTTCACCTGTTCCTTTGAGTGTACTTTCCCTTGTCCCGCTCTTGGTTCCGTTCTGCCAGTGGGTATGTCTCCATGGTTTCGGTCCGGTCTGGGTTGGTGGTGTCCGTTCTCTTCCCCTTCCTTTTGGTAACAGGTCGGGCACACGGCTCCCTTTCCGCCCTGTCTGCAGGTGTGGCATGCGGTCTTCCTTTTCTGTGTCACCCTGCTGGGTGGTTGTGGCCTTTCCGGCCTGTGGGGCTGGGGGCCGTGCTTGGGTTCCCAGTCGGTGCAGGGTCGATTGGTGCCCCTGCTGGCGGGTTTCTCGTCTGCTTCTGTTGGCCGTTCCTTGGCTTGTCTGGGGTTTGCCCCTGCCCTGCGGGGGCTTCATGTTTCTGTTCTGGGCGTTTTTTTTTCGCCTGCCTCGTTCTCCGGGGGGTTACTGGTTTGGCCCCTTTGGCTTTTTGGCACAGTTGTGCTGTCCTTGACTGGGTCACTTTTGTTCCGGTTTGAGTCCCCGGTGGTGGCTCTTTCTGCCTTCTCGTCCGGGCTCCCGGTTTGGCGTTTTCCTCTGGTCCCTTTGCTTACGGGGGTCTGGGCTTGTCTGGCCTGGACGGGGCATTTGACCTGTTGGTAGTGCTCACCTGGGTGCTTCTCTCTTGTTTACTTGGGGTCTGGTGGCTTAGTGGACTGCTGCGTCCACTACCGGTGCCTGTGTTTGTCCTCGTGGTCACAGGTTCAGATCCTGGTGGGTTCACTCAACCTTTCTTTTGTGATCGATAAATTGAGTGCCATTGAGTTGGGTGACAATAACCTTCTGTTATTCAGCTCCATGATGCCCGTTATGCGGGTGTTGGGCAATGGAGCTATGGCTCTATGGTGAGTATTGTACTTCTGGGGGCACAGGCTTGCACAGGACGTTGGGTTTGTCTCCTGCCACTTCTTTCGCATTTCCCACGTTGGTATATGTTCGTAAGGTGCTTTTATTTGTCCGGGGATGCTGGGATTTCCCGGTTCTCCTTCCCCGGGCGGGGCCCTGAGACTCCTGTGCGGAATTTGCATCTTTTTCTTCTTTGTCCCTGGTTTTGGGGTACTGGGGCCAGCTGGCTCGGGTTTGCTCCCTGGAGGTGTTGACGTTGCTCGGGCTCGTTTCGCCCAGCTCTTCTGTCCTTCTCGCCTTTGGTGTGTTTCTGCCTGTGGCCTTACCTCCCTGTCCGCTCCTGTTCCTGTCGGCTCTTCGTTGTTCGGCTCGGTCGGGCCTGGTTGTTGGCTGGCTGTGTGGCCTCCTGGGTGCTCGCTTCGGCGGCTCACTTACTACATGTGGAACGTTCCTGGCACGATTTGCTTGGCCCCTGAGTGGGGCACTCTCGCTCCTCCGTGCTGCGTTCCCCTCCCTACCGGGTTCTATTTGCTTCTTGTGCATGGTGGCCCCTGGTGGGCATTCGCTTCCTCTCTGGTGGCTTGGCCCTGGTCCTGGTCCCTTCCGCTCTTCGGGCTCCGTGGGTGGCCTTCTGGGCTTTTCGCTGATGGCCGGTTGGGTTCCCTTGGGGGCCGGGTCGTTCCTGCGGCTTCCTGGGTCTGTTTTGCCTTGTGCCTGTCTGGGTTCTCTCATTGGTGTCGCGCTGCCTTCCGGGGGGTCCTTTGTGCGACTGCTGTCCGTGTCCCACCTGTTTATCTCCTTGCTGGTGGGGTTTTGGTGACCTTCGTTTTTGTTGTTGTTCGGTAGGCGTGCTGGGTTCCTTTCGGCCCCTCGATCCATTCTTGAGGCTCCTACCAGTCTGTTTGATTGCGTCTGGTTCCGCTGCTTCGGTCCTCGGGTGGATTCGACTTTCTCGCTATTGGTGGTCCACCGTGCGGTGTTGCTGTGTTTCGGTCGGACTGCGTCTCTTTACTGCTGTGGCTTTTTGTTGGGTCACTGTAGTTGGGTTGCCCTCTGTCTCTTCGGTTCCGACGTCTGGGCTTTTGCTCCCCTCTCGCTTCTGGCTGTCCGTTGGGCGGTCTTGGTGTGTTTGGACCGGCTTGCTGCTTTCTGTTCTGGGCCTGTTTGTTGTTGCTTTTGGCCCCGTACAGTCTGGTTCCGTGCCTTCTCTGTCCTCCTTCGGTAGTTGGTTCGGGCGGATTTTCTGGCGGCCTTTCGGGTCTTGGGGATCCGGGTTCTCGGCCCTCCCGGTGTCTCTCTGTCCCGGGCTGGTTCTTCCTGCTCGTGGTTGCCTCTCTCTTGGGTGGTCCTTCCACTCGTCTGGTCTTTTGGGTTTGCCTGCTTCATTGGCATCCCCTTTTGGTCCGTTGGTTTCTTGTGAGTTTCCATGAAGCCGTTTGGCTTTGGTATGTGCTCACTTCGTTAATCATGTGGCGAGGAAGACTTATGAGGAGGTAATGCCCCGGTTACTTACCGGTAACCTTCATTACTCCGAGTATAGTCTTCCTCGCTACATGAGTTCCCATCCCTCCCTCCCTGTCTGGCTATCGGCTTCATGTTTATGCTTGGTAGTTTCAGGCTGAAGTGTTGGGCCGGCCCGCCTCTTATACAGGTCAAGGGTGAAATGGGTCTGCCATATTGGGAAGGGATGGGAGGCATGGGAGGCTAACTTTTTTGCTTTGGAGGGTTCTGGTGTGGAGCTGAAGCTCACTTTGTTAATCATGTGGCGAGGAAGACTATACTCGGAGTAATGAAGGTTACCGGTAAGTAACCGGGGCATTACAATCCACGAGCAGAGGCAAGCAAAAACAAGAAAGCACTGAGAAAGGTGAGGGTCTGACTGCACCATGTGCTGGATGTGCCAGGGCGCTGGGCTTAGCCTAATGTGCCTGATAGAAACAGGAGACCCTTTGTGATGTGCTGTAACAACCAGAGCTGCCGACTTTGTGCTTGGGGAACGGGTTCGAGTTTCGGCGTGGGCTCTACCAAAAACATGCCGATGGTAACAAATAAATGTAATCTCCCAATAAATATAATTAAACAATGGTTGGATATGTACAATTACACGATCGGTCAACAAACCATACAGGAGCAAAAGAAAACAAGAGGGAGGCGAAGTGCACGGAAACGTGTCTGATGAGATGCAAATGCCATGTGTGTTGGTAGTTCGAAAGCCAACGCAGGAGGGGGTCGTGCACAGAACAGGCGCCCTCGGAAGCATCTAAGAAGTCTGTGTCAGGGAAGTGCGTAGCTGTCCTGCCTGCAACACCAGCTATGGTAACATTTCTAAGAAACTGTAAATAAAACCTATAGGGTAAGGTCACATGTAACAGGGGCAGTCCTCATGAGAGGTTACAAAAGTAGAAAAGGAGGGACTACTAAAGAAGTTAACCAAAGGAAAAGAAGCATTTCCAAAAGATAGCTAAAGAGGCCAATTAAAAACATGGGTGGAGCTTAAAGCCCACATTCCAGAAACGTGAGTCTGCCATGCAAAGATTTTAAATTTTGACCTTCAAGTCACCACAGATAACAAACCTGAACTTACTCGCCTATCCATCCTGCCTGCTGATCTGGCTTGATGTGTGAATGAACATTTGATTGCTGCTGCCTTTTTAAACCTCTAGTGATCTTCAAAGTTTTGTTCCGCCCACCACGCTAAGCTTCCTCATTTTATTTTCTACATGAATGTTGTGTTAGGAGTGCACTTTTCCAGGGACTGTGATCCTTAGCAGGAGGTTCAGCCCAGGGAAATGCATGGGCGTAACACAGGGCCCTGCAGCCCCTCTGGTGCAGGTTCTGCCCCAACCCTTCAAGAGGCCCCACATCCTTCATGGGGACCGTACTCAGCCCAAGGCCAATGAATCTCTGTTGGATATGCCAAACACAGGGGTCACATGCTACGGGGACTGATGAACCTGAGGACGCAGGGTGGCAAAGATTGGTATTTTCTAGCATCACTGCGCAGCCTGCCATTTTAGACAGTTTATTACAGGCTCTGATGTTTATTGCAAAGTGGTTGATGGTGTATCAATGGTATTGACCTTAAAATATGGTTTACAATCATGCTTACCAGAGACCAATCATCTTTTAAAGGATGCACCTTCAATGCCCGAATGGCAACTTATTGTTTTTTATCGTTATATAAGTAAGTGATATTCATATATGTTCTTTTACTTGATTGTGTTTGATGTTTTAGACATCCAAATGAAAGAAAACATCCTGACACATTATTCACATAACTGTATCAGAAAAACATTTTGTGTGACAGAAACAAATATCACAATAAACGTTCTCTTGCCTCCTGTCAGTGGGGTGGTCAGTGCAGAGGTTTGCTGTTTTAGTCATTACATGTACAACCTGGTGTTAGGATACACTGCTTACTGGAAGCCTAAATGTTATTGTATTTGAGCAGGTAAACATTTTCCTTTGTCTATGTACCACTTAAACCCATTCATCTCTGATTGTTTTTTCTACACTTCAGTTAATATACTGAACCATTTCATGAAGCCTTTTACAACCTATATTATTGTACTGTACTGTATTGTAGCATTTCCATAACACTTGTTTACTACTTCACAAAGCCCAAAGTGCTTCTGGGTAGTGGGCTTGGTAATTAGTACATCTGTGTGTCTGGATGGGAGACCGGTGTTTGTAGTTGTCGCATCTATTAATGCTGCACTTTGGAGTCATAAGTGAGGCCTGAAAGTGTGTGCTCCAGACTTGGCATAAGTGCATGAGCACATGGGTCACACCTGTGGTTGATGGTTCTTATCCTCTTCAGGGTATATGTTCCAGTGTGTGCGTGCCTTTGGATAAGGAGAGATTATCAGGCATGGGACCATACTCGATGTAAGGTTTCTCCTTTGGTTGCAGAAATTGAGTTTGCGTTGTAAGAAGGTTGGTGAGGCCCCACTGATTGCCATGTGTGCAATGCAAAGGGCTTTGAAAGAGTTCAGGACATGTGTTGCTGCTGGCACTGGATTCCTTGTAGCTTGAAGATTTGTTTTTTGAGAGTCCAATGTAGAGTACATTTGCAAAGTCTAGAGGAGATATCACTGGTACCATAGATGCCTCTGCTCTGCGTGAACAACTGAGGTCAGTGAAATGATGTCACCTTAGTCCCATGGTATAGACAGGCTACCTTGCTCACAGCACTCTGTCAATAGTGGCGTGCCCTATACACCTGCTCATCGCAATGTTTCTCAAACTCTGCTTCTAGTTGGACCTTGACTGTACCTTCACTTTTATCATGCATGCAGCACTTTGAATGATATCTCTCTTATCACTCAACACCATCAATTACAATTGCTTATATCATTTGAAGAATAGGAAATTTACTTTTTGTAATTGTGATTTAGTCAACAATATTTGTTAGAAATTGGGGGCCTAATTTACAAAATGTTGGCGCAGGGCAGCGCATCGAGGCTTCTTGCTGCGCTGCCCTGCATCAAAAGAAAAGGGCTGGAATGCGCCGTGTCTATGAGGTACAGCGCATTCCTGTCCTCTTACACTGCGCTGGGGCACAAATGGCTGCCTTGCACCAAAGCAGGCACCCTTGCACCATGGTGATTGCGTTGAAATCGGGTTGTGTTTGTGTAGCAAGGGACACCTTCCTTCACAAAAACAACTGGTGCGCCTGCCCTGGAGAGGCGTACGGCTTTGACGCATTCCCAGATTTACGATATTTTGTGGGAACATGTGGTAAACTACTTCTCTACCATTACCCACTGTACTGCTCTGTTGGAATGTACCATGACATCATAGAATGCCTGAGTGCCTCTCTGTGTTTAGAGTGTGAGTTGGTTAACCCAGGCTGAGCGGCTAGGAGCCTGCTCCTGGTGGGGCTACGCTTGATCTTCCTATATCCTTCTACTCATCTATCCTGGAACTAAGCTACAATAAAGATATCCTGATTTATACACCTGGCTTGTGTATCTTCTATTTACAACATTTTGGCGACGATCTTGAAGAAACTACGCGTGGAGTAAGCAGTAAGGACAACTAAGCGACTAAGGAACCGAAGGACAAGGAACAAAAAGACATTAAAGACATTCTCAAGGCGCGCCCTGGTCAGCCCCACCAGTGTCCTGTACCATCCAGACAGCCTGCACCCTGGGCGTTTGTCTTCACACCTCTGAGAAGCCTGCTGTCCTCTGGAAGACTTCTACAGTTAACAGTCTCTCCAGCAACAAACCTCTCATAGGCCACAGGTGCGTGAACCCTGTGGCGTTCCCCTGTTTTGTGTGAGCACCCAACCCGCCTGGAAGTGTCGTGGCTTGACAGCAAGTTTTATCTACATCCTCAGTGTATCGCTGATCTACCTGGTGCTGGAATTTGTTTCCAACAGCGTCTGGCAATGTATTTGGCAGCGTCTTCGTCGAAGTCTGATTGTTATTTCAACAGCTTCATTGGCTGAGAGCAGCGGTGTATTTCAAAAACCCCTTGTGACTCTCTTCACAGCGAGCACCTTATATACGTGTATTTAGGGTGGTGCTTCGGTGAGACTGTGACAACATCAAACAACCTTGAGGAACTTTGCCAGAGAAACTGGCCGAGCGATTTGTGGCATGAGAAGCGGCATCCTGGGCGAGACTGTGTTTTCTGGCGAGTGCGCGCGTTTTATTTTTGCTGCTTTATTCCCTAAAGTGGACCCTTGACGAACGGCAGCGCATCGTTTATTTTCAAAGTTTAGCACGCGCACCTCACCGTTCTCCTAGCGTCGCGCGGAGGCAGGGTGAATTGTTGGTGATGTCTTCCTCTCTTCGTCACTGGATGACGTCCTTCTCCCTTCATGTCTCTCAGCTGCCCAGTGACGCCCAATTGCAGTAGCGCGCCGTGAGCCACCCGGCGCGGCGTCAAGAAGCGTGCAGCCATTTTGCGTTTGGAGTTTCCCTCGTCTTTGGCATTCTTCATGGCGGTGTACATTTTCTGCCAACCGCGTTGCCAATTAAGTTGGGTAAAAAAAAAAAAGTTTTTCTTTCATGGCGAGTCACACGGTTCTCTCCAGCGGTCAACGGCCGGTGCGGCAAGAAAAGGGGAGAATGTTGCCGCAATTGCTGAAGTGGAAATGGAACTTTGGAACTTTCGGTTCACAAGCAGGTGTGTGGCCCAGCATGGACATTCGAACACGGTGGCACATAATTTGAACGGTGGCGTTCAGTGAAAGTTCACTGAAGGGACTCAGGTGTTGCACCTCTACTACTCCGCATTGTGGTGTTGGTAGCTGCGGGAAGCCTGGTGTGGAGACCTCGGGTGAGAGGCCGCTCACCGGAGCTTGAGACTTTCATTTCATTATATTGCTTGCCATTATTATGCTTGTCCTGTTTTGGGTGTGTGCGTTTATGAACGTGTTTTGTTCCTAAGACCCTTAACAGGTGTAAGGCAATTCTCATCCAGTTTACTACTGCACTGTGTACCCTTTATTTGGGAGGCTTTCGGGGTGGTTTACCCTGTCAAGAGGAGGCTTAGTGGGTGGTCCTGCGTGTACCCATTTATGCGCTGGTTTGGGGGTCTAGTGTACCTTATAATGTGGTGGTTGAGGGGACAGTCAGTGACTTAATTCCGTTCCCTAGGTGGACGGAAACCCTGCGGTGTACCCATGTATGGGGAGGTTGTGCGAGCGGTGAGTGCTCAAGTCAAGTTTTTTTGTTAGTGTAGAGTGTACCTGTTTTGGTAGGTTGTGGGGCTAGTCAAATGCTCCAATTTAGTTTTTAGGGTCCTGTATACTCTATGGTATACCCCCATTGGGGAGGTTGTTGGGCCAGTCAATGTCCAATTTTCGGTTTCCTAGGGTGTTGTGTTACCCTACGGTGTACCCTTCATTGGGGAGGTTGTTGGGCCAGTCAATGCCCAGTTTTTGTTTCCTAGGGTGTTGTTACCCTACGGTGTACCCTTTATTGGGGAGGTTGTTGGGCCAGTCAATGCCCAGTTTTTGTTTCCTAGGGTGTTGTTACCCTACGGTGTACCCTTCATTGGGGAGGTTGGTGGGCCAGTCAATGCCCAGTTTTTGTTTCCTAGGGTGTTGCTTTACCCTATGGTGTACCCTTCATTGGGGAGGCTGTTGGGCCAGTCAATGCCCAGTTTTTGTTTCCTAGGGTGTTGTTACCCTACGGTGTACCCTTTATTGGGGAGGTTGTTGGGCCAGTCAATACCCAATTTTTGTTTCCTAGGGTGATGCCTTACCCTACGGTGTACCCTTCATTGGGGAGGTTGGTGGGCCAGTCAATGCCCAGTTTTTGTTTCCTAGGGTGTTGCTTTACCCTATGGTGTACCCTTCATTGGGGAGGTTGTGGGGCCAGTCTATGCCCAATTTTTCGTTTCTAATTTTCCAGGGTCAGTACCCTGGGTTACTACCCATGGGGCATCTTTTCATGTTGACATTATGCTCCGGTCGAAGTCCACCTGCTTGGAACTCGTGGCCAAGGGTTTCATGTTCGTAGGACTTTGAGTGAGAAGCTTTTCTCTAGTGTTTAAACCTCTTCCGTTACCCTTAACGGACCTTTTATCCTAGTTTTCAAGTGTCAGCATGCCTTCTACCCTAATTAGGGGAACTTTTGTCCTTTCCAGAGCGTTTTCTCTCTGATGTATCTTTCTTGTGGAGGTTGCACTCTTCTGGTTATCTAGAGTGAATATTTCCCCTGTTGTACCTTTTCTTGGGGATGTTGTTTTTCTCTCAAGGGTCAGTGTCAACACCCACTTTTGTTTACCAGGGTGACTACCCTGTGGTGTACCCGCGTATGGGGAGGTAGTGGGTGTGACCACCCTTCTCTGTTGCAGTGTTTTTTTTTTCCATCTAAGCCTTGCTTTGTTTTTCCCTAAGGGAGGGGGATGGGGCGTGTATTAATGATATTTGCAATTTTAATACATTCAATGATGTTTTGCATTTTAATGCATTTCTTTTCATGCCTGTGTTATTCCCGATACCTCATGTACTACACCATTAGATATTTGCATCTCGATGTGTTCATTTCATGCTCATGTTATTTCTGAGGTATCTCATTTGTCCTTCTCCTTATTTCTGCTGTTGTTCCCCAAGGAAGGAGGATGTGTGGTAAACTACTTCTCTACCATTACCCACTGTACTGCTCTGTTGGAATGTACCATGACATCATAGAATGCCTGAGTGCCTCTCTGTGTTTAGAGTGTGAGTTGGTTAACCCAGGCTGAGCGGCTAGGAGCCTGCTCCTGGTGGGGCTACGCTTTATCTTCCTATATCCTTCTACTCATCTATCCTGGAACTAAGCTACAATAAAGATATCCTGATTTATACACCTGGCTTGTGTATCTTCTATTTACAACAGAACACCTACCACAACGTCCATGGCACGCCTCCTCCACGCACTGTGAGGCAACTCAATGACTTGAGCTGCGTTACCTTACACCATATCTACGAGGCCATGAAAAGCCATAACCAGTAGAAGTTGAGATATGCATTTTTAAAGAATAAATGTAAAAACAGCACTGAGAAGTCAATAGCGATAAAAGGTTACTTGAGGTCATGAGGGACCGGGGTAAATTCAAAGTTCAGGTCGACCGCGATGGAGGGCAGGCCAGCTTCGAGACTCAAGCAAGTCCCGCTGAAAAAGTACCCTGGATGGAGCAAAGCGTCGACATCGAGAGCACAATGCATCGGTTTCGATTCACCCAGTGGGTTACAGCGTCGTCGTAGAGCTCCATAAAGATGTAGGTAATGCGTCGTCGTTGAGTCACGCAGAGCGCCGTCATCGAGTCGCGCAGGCTGTGGAGCTGCTGTTGTCGAACAGCCTCTGCGTCGAAGGGCGATGTGTCGGCTCCGACCAGCAGAGTGATGATCATGTGTAAGTTTTGTAGCAAAACAGCTGCAGAGCCGACTTCTGAAGCCTAAGACTTGAGGGGGCACCTCAGGCAACGGTAGGACTCACAGATGGCAGAGTTCAGCAGCACAAGCAGGATTGCAGGAAGTCTTTTGTGTCTCTGAGACTTCAGAGAACAGGAGGCAAGCCAGCAAACCTTTGGAGTCACATTGGGTTCAAGAGAGATGGGTCCAGTCCTTGTCCTCAGCAGGGCAGAGATCAGCAGGAAGCATGGCAGCTCCTCAGAACAGTCAGTGAAGGCAAAGTGGTAATACTTACAGCACAGCAGTTTTTACTCCAGCATAGTTCTTCCCCGTCCAGTAGTGTACTAATTGGGTAGGGTTGGAGCCCCAGTACTTCTACCCAAATGTGCCTTTCAAGTGGGGTATGACTTCAAAGCAGCTTCTTGAAGTGCACAGGTCCCCTTTCATCCCAGGCTTGTCTGCCTGGCCATCTGTGGGAGGTAGTCAGTCCTTTGTGTGAGGACAGGACACAGCCTATTCAGATGTAAGTGTGAGCTCCGTCTCTCCCTTCCTGCCCAGGAAGGCTATCAGAATGCAGATGAATGCAGCTGAGTTGTCTGTCACACCCACCCTTCCTGAGATTGCCGCTGTCAAGAGGGAATGCACAAAGTTTAGCTGTAACCCATTCCAGACGTTCACTGGAGACAGGCACACAGAGCAAAGGTAGGAGCAGGAAAATGTCCACTTTCTAAAAGTCTTTGGAGGGGTTGGGCCCTTTATTGACAGCTAGAATAGGCTGTAATATACTAAAGGGAGAGGTTGTTCTAGCTGTCTTTTTTTCACTATTGTCTACATAAGCCATTGGAGACGAGTACTCGCAAATGCAGTGTTGGCATCAGCAACGCCAGAAAACCATTTGAAAAACGAAGAATCCATGACTCTTAGTGACTAAATACCTGACCGAAACCTGCAAAAACCACTTCATACTGTCTATTAGAAGAGTGTAAGCATAAACAAGAATAAATCCAGTCATTGTCCTGAGGAGAACCCCAAGAATGACAATGGGGAACGAAACGCGTCGGCACACTTAGATCTCTTGGGGAACACGATGGTATGATTAAAGATCATCTGGAGGAATGGTTAAGAACTTTCAACCCTAAGAGCTGAGACATTAGTTCCCAAGAAATAGAAGCAGCATAACAGATCCATCTTTGATAAAAGGAATTATGGCAACTGCTGCTTGATTATGTAACTAGATGACGGGTTCATTTCTGTGACAAATTTTGCACAAGTATTGTTGTTTTTCATGTCTTATTCATTTTCTTAAGTTTGTTTATTGTGGTTATTTAGAAAGTCTGTTATAACGTTTGTTGATTAGAAACATCACAAATGTGTAAGTATATATTTGAACAAATGATTGTGGCCTCCTTTTTTCTGACAAAAAAAGAGAATGTCAATTTACCAAAAGTGTAAAAGAACTAAGGTTAATAAATACAAGGGCCAAGAAAATGACTAATTGGTCTTAGTATGCTTAAGTAGTCAATAGTGGAAAAAGACAGCTAGAACAACCCCTCCATTTCGCACTTTCTAAAAGTAGCATTTCTAAAATAGTAATGTCAAATCCAACTTTAGCACTAAAGAGGAAACATGAAAATAATCAAATCTACACTCGCCTGTAGACAAAGGAAACAGACAGGAACACTTTTATACATTATTCAAGTTTCCATCAGAGGAATCTCAAAGACAATTTACCATTCATTCAGTTTTTAAGAATAAGGAGGTATTGCTCTAAAAGGGACGATTACTTTGCCAATGCCGGGGAGTTAATTACCAAAATTACAACAATGCTACTCAAGTGAGCGATGAAGAGAGCCTGGTACACACCAAGAGAGATGCTACTCGATCCAGCAGAGAAGCCAAAGACCAACCTCATGGTATCTGTTATGCCATTCTTAGGGATAACCAAACTGGTAAAAAATACCATTAGAAAAAACTGGAGAATTGTTGCAGGCCTAGAACAATTCCAAGAACCCCCGTTATTCGCCCTGAAGAGAAACAAGAATATTCGGTATACATTAGTCCGATCAAACACGACCAAGAAATCAACAATTACAACTTTGAGTTCCATGCTGGACCTACCCCCAATCAAAGGACACCATAAATGTGGCAACTGCTTTTTGTGCGAAAGCACAATTGAAGGCGAAGAATTCAATTACAGGGACATTAAAATCAAACAACATTAAATTCACTAATAGCAATATGAAGAATGTGTTCTATTGTGTTACATGTCCATGTGAGTTAGATTATGTTAGGAAGATGAATCAGAAAATTGGGAAACAAATAGTCCAACATAAATCCCATGTTCGGTGCAAGCTGATGAATGCGCCCGTGGTCCAACATTGCATTGAGAATGACCACTTCGCAGCAGAGATAAAATGGACCATGCTAAGACTTGTGAAAGCAAATGACTCTGAACCGGTGCTGCTAAGACTAGAAGCACAAAGGATTCTGCACATGCGTATTACAGTAAGCAGCTTAAAAGAACTATCTGAAATTGGCAATGTTTTGACATACTTCATGAGATGTGACGCAGATAAGGGACATTACCCCTGGAGAGAAGCAGGCACACAAAAAAACTTCCTTCCCTCCTCCCCTTTCCCCCGCCCCTCCTCTAACTTAAGGAACTAGAGCCAGAGTACATCGGCACACAAATTTGCAAGGGTGATCACCCGCATAATTGAATTACAATGCATATTAAGAGAATATGTTCTAGTGTTCAATGTCTGTAAATCAATGTCACTCTTAGATAGTGTATAAGTTGTGCCTTCATATATGAAGATGTAATGCATATGAAGTTGATTTCTAAATACCAATGAGGGCTATGGAGAACATAAAATTTGACAAACTAGATGAAACACGGCGTGAATTAGGTACGGTGCACGCCAGGGATATCTCGGTGCATGTAACACAAGCTGGCATGCTCAAACATGAGTGCATCTAATACGATTGATGCATACCAAGTAGTTATAGCACACGGCAGGGAGTGCTGGACACTTGCAGCACACAAAGAAGGACATCGCATCAGTGCACCAATTACAAGTGAACTGTAATGCGCAGTCATCAATGAACACCCGTAGAATGCCAAAATAAGAAAGTGAGAGATCCGGTGCCCTGCTGAATTTATGTATACTTGTCCACCTGGACTACAACTCCCAACACTTACAGGGGGGTGGGGAGGTATACAACCGCTCAAAAGGCAATCCTCCAAAATTAAAAAATATGGGGACAGCCTGTTGAAACTTCTCACTGGTGATATAAGTCGCATGAAATCCACATAATGGAAACTGAAAACATTAGACATACTCCTTATTTTTAACTCACAAAGACGCGGGATGACGCGAGGCCTCTGGGTGATCAGATTTGATACCTGTACCACTGGAAAACAAAATTTCCCAGCAACACGAAGCCTCGGCTCGAGAGAGGAGGAAGTCCGAAACAGGGCGGGGCACGAGAGGAGGAACACACAACAAACAAAGCAATTAAAAGGTGAGTGCGAACTCCTACACAGTGGCATACACCAGTAAGATCACAGCAAGGTTCTTACTAACAAAACACAAAACATTTTTTCCCCCCTCCTCTACTAATGACCTCAGCCCAGAGCGAGGACATACCCATCTGAACAAGGTGAAAGAATAAGGTGGTGAGCGAGACACTGTGATTTTTGATAATTGACAGCCCAAGGCAAACTGTGCGCCAGCTACAATGAAAAAGTAATTAACTAAAGAGTGCTCAGAAACTGTAAATAAAACGCACAGAGTAAGATCACATGTTGTAGGGGCATTCCTCATGGGAGGTGACAGCAGTAGAAAAGGAGGGATTAAGAGGGGCTACTAAAGAAATTAACCAAAGAAAAAGAAGCATTTCCAAAAGACAGTTAAAGGAGCCAATTAAAAACATGAATGGAAGATGGGCGGAGTTTAAAGCCCATATTCTGAATACAGCATGTCTCCAAGAGACAACGTAAGTGTTGCCTAGCTGAGACCTACAAACATTGACAAAGCCAATGCTCTTGTATAGGCCTGACCTACTGGCTTTGCCAGTGCTTGTTTAAGATACCTCAGGACTACATATGAAGTCCTAAGCAGTAATGAATTTAAATGTATGCTGAAACCCATGTTTACAAAGCATCGTGTTCTCCATAAGAAAAACCCTAGACACCCCATCAGTTCAGTGAATTCCAAGCAGCATGGTCACAAAAACAGTAAGGAACAGAAAGTGCTTCTTTGCAAGCTCCGCCCACTGATTCATGAAGCAGCAGGTCTTTCTCTGCAGTGTGTTTTAAATCGACCTGGGAAGCACCGGGGGTGTGCTATAGAAGCCAAGGAAGGATTAGTTTTAGCCCTGCGATCATGTATTGCGCGGCTGGTAAAGTGAGCTGATGGGAGATGGGTATCGCTGAAGGTTGACATTATAGCGCTCACACATGTATGATGGAGAAGTGAGCTGATGAGAGACGGGTATCGCTGAAGGTTGACATCATAGTGCACACACATGTATGAAGGTGAAGTGAGCTGATGAGGGACGGGTATTGTTGAAGGTTGACATTATAGCGAACACACATGTATGATGGTGAAGTGAGCTGATGGGGACGGGTATTGTTGAAGGTGGACATTATAGCGCACACTCATGTATGACGGAGAAGTAGACTGATGGAGACAGGGGTCTGTAGCGCACACACGTATGATGGTGAAGTGAGCTGATGGGGACAGGGGTATTGTTGAAGGTTGATATTATAGCTCACACACATGTATGATGGTGAAGTGAGCTGATGGGGACAGGGTATTGTTGAAGGTTGATATAGCGCACACACATGTATGATGGTGAAGTGAGGTGATGGGGACAGGGGTAAAAGTTGACATAGCGCGCACATGTATGATGGTGAAGTGAGTTGATGGGGACAGGGGTATCGTTGAAGGTGGACATTATAGCGAACACACATGTATGATGGTGAACTGAGCTGATGGGGACAGGGGTATCGCTGAAGGTGGACATTATAGCGCACACACATGTATGTTGGTGAAGTGAGCTGATGGGGACAGGGGTATCATTGAAGGTGGACATTATAGTGCACACACATGTATGATGGTGAAGTGAGCTGATGGGGACAGGTGTGAAGGTTGACATTATAGCACACACACATGTATGATGGTGAAGTGAGTTGATGGGGACAGCATATTGTTGAAGGTTGATATTATAGCGCACACTGGTGTATGATGGAGAAGTAAACTGATGGGGACAGTGGTCTGTAGCACACACAAATGTATGATGGTGAAGTGAGGTGATGGGGACGGGGTGAAGGTTGACATTATAGCACACACATGTATGATGGTGAACTGAGCTGATGGGGACAAGGGTATCGCTGAAGGTGGACATTATAGCGCACACACATGTACGATGGTGAAGTGAGCTGATGGGGACAGCAGTATTGTTGAAGGTTGATATTATAGCGCACACACATGTATGATGGTGAAGTGAGCTGATGGGGACAGGGGTATCGTTGAAGGTGGATATTATAGCGCACACTCGTGTATGATGGAGAAGTAAACTGATGGGGACAGTGGTCTGTAGCGCACACAAATGTATGATGGTGAAGTGAGGTGATGGGGACGGGGTGAAGGTTGACATTATAGCGCACACACATGCTTGATGGTGAAGTGAGTTGATGGGGACAGGGGTATTGTTGAAGGTTGATATTATAGCGCACACATGTATGATGGGGAAGTGAGGTGATGGGGACAGGGGTGAAGGTTGACATTATAGCACACACACATGTATGATGGTGAAGTGAGCTGATGGGGACAGGGGTATCGTTGAAGGTTATTATAGCGAACATACATGTATGATGGTGAAGTGAGTTGATGGGGACAGCGGTATTGTTGAAGGTTGATATTATAGGGCACACACTTGTATGATGGTGAAGTGAGCTGATGGGGACAGCAGTATTGTTGAAGGTTGATATTATAGCGCACACACATGTATGATGGTGAAGTGAGTTGATGGGGACAGCAGTATTGTTGAAGGTTGATATTAGCGCACACATGTATGATGGTGAAGTGAGCTGATGGGGACAGGGGTATCGTTGAAGGTGGATATTATAGCGCACACTCGTGTATGATGGAGAAGTAAACTGATGGGGACAGTGGTCTGTAGCGCACACAAATGTATGATGGTGAAGTGAGGTGATGGGGACGGGGTGAAGGTTGACATTATAGCGCACACACATGCTTGATGGTGAAGTGAGTTGATGGGGACAGGGGTATTGTTGAAGGTTGATATTATAGCGCACACATGTATGATGGTGAAGTGAGGTGATGGGGACGGGGTGAAGGTTGACATTATAGCGCACACACATGCTTGATGGTGAAGTGAGTTGATGGGGACCGGGGTATTGTTGAAGGTTGATATTATAGCGCACACATGTATGATGGGGAAGTGAGGTGATGGGGACAGGGGTGAAGGTTGACATTATAGCGCACACACATGTATGATGGTGAAGTGAGCTGATGGGGACAGGGGTATCGTTGAAGGTTATTATAGCGAACATACATGTATGATGGTGAAGTGAGTTGATGGGGACGGGGTGAAGGTTGACATTATAGCGCACACACATGCTTGATGGTGAAGTGAGTTGATGGGGACAGGGGTATTGTTGAAGGTTGATATTATAGCGCACACATGTATGATGGGGAAGTGAGGTGATGGGGACAGGGGTGAAGGTTGACATTATAGCGCACACACATGTATGATGGTGAAGTGAGCTGATGGGGACAGGGGTATCGTTGAAGGTTATTATAGCGCACACACATGTATGATGGTGAAGTGAGTTGATGGGGACAGGCATATTGTTGAAGGTTGATATTATAGCGCACACACATGTATGATGGTGAAGTGAGTTGATGGGGACAGCGGTATTGTTGAAGGTTGATATTATAGGGCACACACTTGTATGATGGTGAAGTGAGCTGATGGGGACAGGGGTATCGTTGAAGGTGGACATTATAGCGCACACACATGTATGATGGTGAAGTGAGTTGATGGGGACAGGGGTATCGTTGAAGGTGGACATTATAGCGCACACACATTTATGATCGTGAAGTGAGCTGATGGGGACAGGGGTATCGTTGAAGGTGGACATTATAGCGCACACACATGTATGATGGTGAAGTGAGCTGATGGGGACAGGGGTATCGTTGAAGGTGGACATTATAGCGCACACACATGTATGATGGTGAAGTGAGCTGAAGGCCCTTGAGTGAATACATCGCATTGATAGATATGGCTCCAACCACAGGATTATCTAGAGTCTCTGGCATTGATTTATGGATCCATAATTTATAAATGTCTTGTATGCTCTTCACTATATCACTCTCCAATGCAACCCACCAGGGGGTGGATCGGCGCGCGGCAGGTAATAGGCCAGTTGTGGCAGCCAGGTGTGCGCTAGGTAGACGTAGTGCGTGTGAGAACAGCAGGCCTAGGATGAGTGAGTAGTTTAAATGGCTTTATCATTAGATGCAGTCTGCCCCACATGGAGGACATCGTCAATGTGTGGGGGCAGCATCCCAAAGAAGCCATTGCACCCAGGTGTCAACGACATCTTTACAGTCATGGCAACAAGCGGGATCAGACTGCGCATGTAGTGATTGTAGAGTACCCTCACTGCCTTCTCTAATCCCCTATTAATCAATATTCTCCGGCACTTATGGCCTCTTGGAACCCACTCCATGTAACAAAGAAGCGGCTTCAGTGGTGGAATATGTCAAGGGCAGGGCCTCACTTTTGTCACAGTTGAGTTTATGACTGAAAAACGAAGAGATCAACTCATAAGGGATGGGGGAGATGATGCAGAATTAGAAGAGTAAAATTGTACCTGGTCTACTCTCAGATTTAGAATCTTTTACGTCACTCGGGACAGGAGCTTTGAGGCCAAAAGAAAGCAGAGGGGAGATAATGGGAGGCCCGTCTTGTTTCCTTCTGTATCACAATAGGAAAACTGCAGGATTAGCCTAGGCTGTTGGTGTTCCATATAACCATTTAATTTTAATATGAAATCATGTCCATGAACCGACCTCTACCGTGTCCAAAAGCGCTAGCCTCCATGGAAACAATCGAAGGCCGTCTCCGCGTCGACTGAGAGTGCAAAGGCCTCAGTGGGATGAGTTGGTCTACGCATGTCATTCCTGGAAGAGTAACCTGGCGTGACACCTAATTGGCAATTGTGTATAAGGGACTTAATAATCTACTTGCCAAGATCTTTTCTAACATGTTAGCAGAAGGATTTATTAGAGAAATGGGACAGTCGCTTATTCATTCTAAGAGAGCTTCACTCTCTTTTATTAGGGAGACTACAGCTCTAATATGTCCTAGTGAACCCATGGATTGTGCCCCCCTCAATGATGACTGCACCATTGCTACCAATAGGAAGGGCTGGTCTTGTAAACATCTTTAGGAAAGCCATGTCAATCTAAGACTCTTGTTGCACAATAGCTGGACCTCGCATCTTGAGGCCTCACCAAGAGGCTGCCTCGCCAGCCCATAGTATTCGGCTGAGGCAACCAAGATGCAGCTCTCTTCTCTTTATAGGTGTGTGTGTGAGTGGTTTTAGCTGTTCCTCTCTTCTCAGGTGTGTGTGAGTGGTTTTAGCTGTTCCTCTCTTCTCTTTATGAGTGTGTGTGTGTGAGCAGTTTTAGCTGCTGCTCTCTTCTCTTTATGAGTGTGTGTGTGAGTGGTTTTAGCTGTTCCTCCCTTCTCTTTATGAGTGTGTGTGTGAGTGGTTTTAGCTGTTCCTCTCTTCTCTTTATGAGTGTGTGTGAGAGCAGTTTTAGCATGCGCCTCTCTCTTATCTTTATGAGTGTGTGTGTGAGCGGTTTTATCTGCTGCTCTCTTCTCTTTATGGGGGTGTGTGTGTGGTTTTATCTGCTGCTCTCTTCTCTTTATGGGGGTGTGCGTGTGGTTTTAGCTGTTCATCTCTTCTCTATGAGTGTGTGTGTGTGTGAGCAGTTTTAGCTGCTGCTCTCTTCTCTTCATGAGTGTGTGTGTGAGTGGTTTTAGCTGTTCCTCTCTTCTCTTTATGAGTGTGTGTGTGAGCAGTTTTAGCATGCGCCTCTCTCTTATCTTTATGAGTGTTACTTACGCAATCAATAATAAAGAGCTGCTTAGCCATGGATAAGTGGAGGAGGTCTAGGTGGCTGAGTTATGTAGAGTCCGTATTAAGAGAAATTGGTCTTTTAGAACTTTTTAATGATCCTTTGGCATGTAAGAACATTTCTAAGCAGAAGGTAACTAACATGTTTCTGCTGATGACTGAGTACAAGCGCAATGAACACTATAAGGAGAAATATGCTGTCCGGTCATATCGCAGCAATCCACCCCCGTTAGAGGAGGGGTTTTCCTACCTTGTATCTGTAAATAGACCACAACACAGATTTATTTTGTTAAGGTTTCGAACTAATTTAATTCCCTGCATGTTAGGTTACCCGGAAAAATTATTTTAATTACGCTGATTTAAGCCCGTGCCCCTGTGATAACTCATCATCGCAAACCGAACTGCATATAGTCCTATTCTGCAGCCTATATGAGAAGGAAAGGAAGGACTATCTGAAACCAATTTTAAAGAAAGGAAATTTTAAGCAGTGTTGGGTGGCATTATATTTTTTTAAATCACTACCAGATCCTCTGGTATGTTTTTCAGTGGCGTCCTTCCTATGGGCTTGTAGGAGGAAGAGAAAGGGGAAGGCGCATAGAGTAGCGAAATGACTCTTATATACTAACTGCTTTTCTTTTAACTGACTGTGTTAATAATAATACAATTGTCATAAACAGTATGTGAATGGATTTTAATGATTTTAAAATTAAGAATTGTTTTAGAAAGGTATGTAATTTTAGTGAAAATGTTATATATGCTTACTAATTATGATGAACGTTTTTGTTCTTTTATGATCATTTTTTAATGTAGTCGAATAAAGAATATGACTATGAGTGTGTGTGTGAGCGGTTTTATCTGCTGCTCTCTTCCCTTTATGGGGGGGTGTGGGTGGTTTTATCTGCTGCTCTCTTCTCTTTATGAGTGTGTGTGAGCGGTTTTATCTGCTGCTCTCTTCTCTTTAGGAGTGTGTGTGTGAGCAGTTTTATCTGCTGCTCTCTTCTCTTTACAGGTGTGTGTGAGTGGTTTTAGCTGTTCCTCTCCTCTTTATGAGTGTGTGTGTGTGAGCAGTTTTAGCTGCTGCTCTCTTCTCTTTATGAGTGTGTGTGTGAGTGGTTTTAGCTGTTCCTCTCTTCTCTTTATGAGTGTGTGTGTGAGCAGTTTTAGCATGCACCTCTCTCTTATCTTTATGAGTGTGTGTGTGAGCGGTTTTATCTGCTGCTCTCTTCTCTTTATGGGGGGGTGTGTGGTTTTATCTGCTGCTCTCTTCTCTTTATGAGTGTGTGTGAGCGGTTTTATCTGCTGCTCTCTTCTCTTTATGAGTGTGTGTGTGAGCAGTTTTAGCTGCTGCTCTCTTCTCTTTATAGATGTGTGTGAGCGGTTTTAGCTGCTGCTCTCTCCTCTTTATGAGTGTGTGTGTGAGTGGTTTTATCTGCTGCTCTCTTCTCTTTATAGGTGTGTGTGAGTGGTTTTAGCTGTTCCTCTCTTCTCTTTATGAGTGTGTGTGTGTGTGAGCGGTTTTATCTGCTGCTCTCTTCTCTTTATCGGGGTGTGTGTGTGGTTTTATCTGCTGCTCTCTTCTCTTTATGAGTGTGTGTGAGCGGTTTTATCTGCTGCTCTCTTCTCTTTATGGGGGTGTGTGTGAGCAGTTTTAGCTGCTGCTCTCTTCTCTTTATAGGTGTGTGTGAGCGGTCTTAGCTGCTGCTCTCTCCTCTTTATGAGTGTGTGTGTGAGCGGTTTTAGCTGCTGCTCTCTTATCTTTAGGAGTGTGTGTGAGGAGTTTTAGCTGCTGCTCTCTCCTCTTTATGTGAGTGTGTGAGCGGTTTTAGCTGCTGCTCTCTCCTCTTTATGTGAGTGTGTGAGCGGTTTTATCTGCTGCTCTCTTCTCTTTATGAGTGTGAGCGGTATTATCTGCTGCTCGCTTCTCTTTATGAGTGTGTATGTGAGCGGTTTTAGCTGCTGCTCTCTTCTCTTTATGGGTGTGTGTGTGTGTGAGTAAGGGTGGGCGGAAAATTCCGCTCTGCCGGCGGAGTTTGCTTTGACACTCCACACTCCGTTCCGATTGCGAAGTTCGGCAAAAACGCTGCCGGCGAAGCGGAGTTTTCCAGCGCGTTTCTCACCCTAGTTTTCTTTTCTGCCCGGGAGCTATTGTGACAGTGTACAGGGTCACTGAGCTTTTCTGCTTTAAGACTTGGCATTTTAAAATTAGATATCCAGTCAGTGGTGATAAAGAGGCACCACTTCAATACCGTTCTGTATCCCAGATACATGCCACTGAATCATATATATATCCGTCAGCTCTATTATTGCTTCCTGTCAAGATGTTTGCTGAAAGGAGAGAAAGACGTGAAAAACGTGCCTTTCAAATCATTTAACCCTGCATAACCCTGTAGAATAATTGCCAAACTCCAATTTGGTTTGCCAGATGGGGCTGTGACGCAGGCTTCTGAAGAGTAAACGTGTTTTCCTCGTGCACTTTAATCCTTCCGGCCAAGCGCAGTGCTACATACATTTACAAGTAATAAATAAAAATGTGTGGCAGTGCGCGTCTTACCTGCAAAGCCAGCCTCGGATCATTATCATGATTGCAGCATTGGGGTCCCAGCCGTTTGATGGCATACTGACGCTTACCGAACGTGAGCACTCTCTTCACTGACCTGGTATGCTGCGGGGTTATAAAGAATGCTGTGGCCCGCCCCTGAGCAGCGCTTTGGCGCCATGTGCACGGAGAGTCACTCCGGCCTCTACCAGCGTCAGCGCGTTACCTCTTGCGAGACTCTGTCAAGTCAACCTCTCCATCCGTTCACGCAGGGGGCCCACGTCCCATCCTGCGCTGCAGCAGTTGAGCGGGCACAAGTTTGAGTCTCCAGGGCTCACTCGTTCTGTAGATAACTTTAGATCTGCCCTAAACTGCTATGAGGGGGTGACTTGCAAGGGTGCTTCCAACTGCAGCTCCACGGGACTAAGCGCCCCACCGTTCAAGTTTGGAGGCTCAAGGTATACAGGAACAGGACAGGTATGTTTACCATTCAGGCATGTGTGTACGAATAGGACACTTTACCCCGCATGCTTTTACTCCGCATGCCATTACCCCGCATCTTTACACCGCAAAAACTTTTACAACGCAAGGCTTTACAATGTAATTCATTACAACGCATTCCCCATTCCAACGCAATTACTATTCTAACTCCAGGGGGGGCGTTACTTTGGGGAATGCGTTGTAATAGTTTGCTGTGTAAAGCCCTGCATTGTAAAAGTTGTTGCTGTGGAAAAAATGCGGGGTAATGGCATGCGGAGTAATGCATGCGTTGTAAAGGATGTTTCCCATACAGAAACTAAGTACACGTGCCTCAATAGATTTTGTGCTTACAACTAATTTATTTACTAATTATTACTAGTTGGAATTAAATTTAAAGCAACGTAAATTTCTACGTTCGGAATTGGGCAGTGTATAACACATCTGTTACTTTATTTACTGAATATGATGGATCAAGAGTTTGCACAAGTGCTTCACTTCTACTTTTTCAGCTAAAACAGCTCCAGTTCATTGAGTGCATGATGGCCGAGCAATACTCTGCTACGCACGGAACTCCGCGGAATTTGACTGAGTTTTCCGGTAACTCCGCGAACTACGCCCACCCCTGTGTGTGAGCGGTTTTAGCTGCAGATCTCTTCTTGTTATGGGTGTGCGTGTGTGTGAACGGTTTTAACTGCTGCTCTCCTATCTTTAGGGGTGTGTGTGAGCAGTTTTATCTGCTGCTCTCTTCTCTTTATGGGTGCATGTGTGAGTGGTTTTAGCTCCTGCTCTCTTCTCTTTATGGGTGCATGTGTGAGTGGTTTTAGCTCCTGCTCTCTTCTCTTTATGAGTGTGTGTGAGCAGTTTTAGCTGCTGCTCTCTTATCTTTATGGGTGTGTGTGAGCAGTTTTAGCTGCTGCTCTCTTATCTTTATGGGTGTGTGTGAGGAGTTTTAGCTGCTGCTCTCTTATCTTTATGGGTGTGTGTGAGGAGTTTTAGCTGCTGTTCTCTTATCTTTATGGGTGTGTGTGAGGAGTTTTAGCTGCTGTTCTCTTCTCTTTATGGGTGCGTGTGTGAGTGGTTTTAGCTGCTGCTCTGTTCCCTATATTGGTGTGTGTGTGTGTGTATATGTGTGAGCGGTATTAGCTCCTGCTCTCTTCTGTTTCCTGAATCAAGACTAGGCTGTACAAGGGTGTGTAATCCACTAGGCCAACTTTTAGTATGTGACATTGTGAGACCACAAACAATGGGGAGTGATGTATTAAGAAAGAGTCTATGCCATCAGCACTGGAAGTAAAGGTGAATTCAGTCCCTCTCGGGGCAGAAGTCAACATTGAGGAGACCCTGGTCGTTCATGACGTCAGCAGCCACTGCTCAGTCACTGTTATTACTTTGGTCAGCAGTGCCTGATTTGTCCAGAAATGGATCTCTCGCTAGATTCCTGTGATATCGACAAATTGGAGGTTTTTGGTGGGCGTTTACAGGCCGAGACAAACCCAATGACAAATATTATTTGCTGAGTTTTCAGTTTTGCAAAAGCGTGTTTTCCCTCAGGGTTGGTCCATGTTTTAAGGACCTTGGGGCCGATTCACAAAGGTAAAGTGAGACGAAAGTCTAACTTTATGGCTTTCGGTATTCACAAAGGGCATTTACTACTCGTGAATGCCCTTTGTGAATACCGAAAGTCCAACTTTACAACTTTCAGTATTCACAACGGGCATTTACAAGTAGTAAATGCCCTTTGTGAATACCTAAAGTCGTAAAGTTAGACTTTCGTCTCACTTTACCTTTGTGAATCGGGCCCCTTGTGTGGTAGGGACTCCCTAAGAAGGATGGTCTATCACTCGTTGCAGAAGAGTTGCATGTTCGGCTCCTGATAATCACGGAGCCTGCGCTCACATCTTAGCTTTAAAGATTCAGGTCCCAACAAGTGTTTCCTGGAGGAGTGCAGTGTCCGACCCTTCCATATGTAGATAGAGAGGCGCGTTCTTCCTTTTAACAAGGACAGTTCCATTTAGGGAATAAACTCCCATGGCCCTGGTGTACAGTGCAGTGTTGTCATGTTGTACAACAACACAAACACTAGGTATGACTCCTGTTATCTTCATTTTATGTTAGACATGTACAACTTTTTTCTCTCCACATCCTGTCTATCTGCATATCTTATACCGCATCTCTTTCCTCTCCTGCACCCTTTTTTTCACTCTCTCCTGAATGGTCTTCCTCACCTGTCCTTCACTTCACCTCCCTCGATCACACAACTCACCCACTCACCTGTAAGCACTGCATTTTATTTTACTTTCACCTTGTCAATATTTTGACAGCTGTGTGCCCCTTCCAACACAGAATCCTGCACAGAATCACAATTGCAACTGGCATACGTGACCATTGCTCTGTGCCCCCCCACCCGGCCCGAAAGGTAGAGGGGGAGTCGGGATGAGAAGAAAAGAAAGAAAAGTTACTTTCTTTCAGGCTCACTGTGACCAGTGCTTGAAATGGAAGTAGAAAGGTGCAGGTATACACCATCCCAGAGTACATGTCGCGTTCTGAGAAGTACCGGTACTCACCATTAAATGCATTTCACCCCGCTGAGAAGTGCAGATACTCACTATCCCAGAGTACCTGTCTGCTCCCGATAAGTGGCGGTACTCACCATTAAATGCATTTCACCCCTATTGAAAAGTGCAGGTACACACCATCCCAGAGTACATGTCGCGTTCTGAGAAGTACCGGTACTCACCATTAAATGCATTTCACCCCGCTGAGAAGTGCAGATACTCACTATCCCAGAGTAACTGTCTACTCCCGAGAAGTGGCGGTACTCACCATTAAATGCATTTCACCCCTATTGAAAAGTGCAAGTACTCACTATCCCACCAGAGTACCTGTCTGCTCCTGAGAAGTGGCAGTACTCACCATTAAACGCATTGCACCCCCGCTGAGAAGTACATTGACTCACTATCCCAGAGTACATGTCTGCTTCTGAGAAGTGGCAGTACTCACCATTAAATGCATTTCACCCCTATTGAAAAGTGCAGGTACTCACTATCCCAGAGTACCTGTCTGCTCCTGAGAAGTGGCAGTACTCACCATTAAATGCATTTCACCCACGCTGAGAAGTGCAGGTACTCACTAGCCCAGAGTACCTGTCTGCTCCTGAGGAGTGGCAGTACTCACCATTAAATGCATTCACCCCCACTGAGAAGTGCATGTACTCACTAGCTCAGAGAACCTGTCTGCTCCTGAGAAGTGTTGGTACTCACCATTAAATGCATTTCATCCCAGCTGAGACGTGCAGGTACTCACTATCCCAGAGTACCTTTCTGCTCCAGAGAAGTGGCGGTACTCACCATTAAATGTACCACTAAATGCATTGCACCCCCACAGAGAAGTGCAGGTACTCACTATCCCAGAGTACCTGTCTGCTTCTGAGAAGTAGCATTACTCCCCATTAATTGCATTGCATCCCCACAGAGAAGTGCATTGACTCACTATCCCAGAGTACCTGTCTGCTCCTGAGAAGTGGAAGTACCCATCATTTAATGCATTTCACCCCCGCTGAGAAGTGCAGGAATTCACTATCCCAGAGTGCCTGTCTGCTCCTGAGAAGTGCTGGTACTCACCATTGAATGCATTGCACCCCCGCTGAGAGATGCAGGTACTCTCCCTTTAAAATTAAAATACCTGCGAGTACCTGCACATTGAAAGCCCCAACTGTGACACACACATATATACATATTTAGAAGGTCAAAAGGTTGCATTTATACAAACACAGTTTTAACAAATTACTGGAGCAAGAAACATAGGAGCTCGCCGCTTCTTCATTTCCTTTTCAAAAGAAATGTTTGCCTTACTTTGTTTGAACTTCCAAACTATTTCTATTCTATTTGCGAGCCACCGAAGATCTTCTGCTAGGAATTCCTGGTCCCAATGGTTCCCTCGCTGCAAGGATTCACACAATCCTCTTTTGAAATCACAACTGCTTGGGTTCCGTAAAACAAAACTCCTGCGAATAACTGTCATCAAAGCTTTCCCTCAACAAAATCAAAGTCTGTACTGCACGTCACTATGTTTCTTACATTTGTGTGTTGCAAACGGGGAGGAGATGTGGCCTAACGAGAGCCAGGTTCCAGTCCCGGCGTCGGCTCACCTCTCTTTGATTCTGGGTGTTGAACATGGCCCATTTCGATTGGCTGGGGTGTGGCCCTGACTAAACAAAACCGACCACTTCCGTCAAAGGTGGGTGATTACACACACTGTATAACCGGCTCTCACCCTTGGGTAGCTTGGCACTGAGTAGCCAGGCTTATATCAGAGGTATTACTATTGTGTAAAGCATTCACAAAACAGTTACCCACCACAACGGCCTCGAGCGTCACAACAGAGACTTCACACGTGATGTCGGTAAAATAGTTTTTTTATTCAACACACACTTTTAATCAATCCAACATGAATATCGGCATAAATCACACTTATTACTAGCCGTGCGTGGCTCAATCGTGTTCAAAATGATTCAACAGTGTACACATTTTAGCAATACAATTCTAGGCCCTGGGCCCCCTAGGCGTTGCCAACCGCTACTTGAACTAGAACCACCCCTTTATATAGCAGAATACAATCTCATACGATGAGGCAATGCCCTCTAGATCAAAACGATATAGACAATAAATACATTCATAGAGTTATAGTCAACTTTAGCAGCACCGCGGGCCTAGGCTGTGTGGGAAATTCAATGTCAATGCGATACACGTGTAACCAATTCAGCTGCAGGTCAGGGCACAAGTGCTAAAAAAAAGAAGTGGGGGGACTCACCTAGTTAATCAGTATGCAAGTGGCATCGCGGCGCGTGACATGGCGGCGCGTGACATCGCAGCGCGTGACATCACAGCGCGTGACATCACTGCGCGTGACATCACAGGAACTGGCATCACAAGAAGTGACATCAGATCTTAAGCCCTCACATATATGTTTAGCAGGTCTATCATGAGTACGTTTGAGCACAATTCGAGTATACAGGGAAATCCTCCTGATTTAGGCAGAAGATTCACACTTTTGTACGCTACACATAAAACAATGTTACCTTTTATCAACGTTAAGTTTTCTCTAGTCATAGTGCTTTAAAAGAAATAGTGATATTTAAATTATTACCACGCCTCCTCAGGGGTGGTATGCGCTTATATAAATGCTATTTATTTTGTACAAATACTGGGAAAGATCAACACATCTGACGTTCTTACAGGCATGCATATCTCCTAAACAGAGCCGGAACAAAGTTAAAAGCTGCCTCTCTTCAGTATGTGTGAAGTGCTAACAAGGTGTGAGCCTTTGTTTCCCCTCTGCTGCATTTGCATCAGGTGTGAGGCTCCTGACTGCTCCCAGCCAGGAGACTCCAACTAAAGGAGGCCTGATGACCCCTCCGATTCGGCCTTTGTTATGGGCCCAGCAGGAGTCAGAACTAAGAGAGCCCCGTCCCCGCCTGCACGTTGTTGCAGATAGAAAGCAGATAACAACGTGCAGGCGCTGCAGGATGTGTCCCGGTGTTTGTAAATTACACCGGGACGAATTCAGCATATTTTACAGTGGGGTTACACTTCTTGGCAGGGTGGACAGTGTCCACCCTGTGAAAAAAGTGGGGGGATGCCGTCCACCCGCGTGTACCCCTGACTCGTGCCCTGCTGCAGGTAATTGGCAATCTCACACATATGCACTCACTTCTACACACATTCGGTCGGCACCACCTGACAGTGTCACGGGTATCAGGCTGTATTGCACAAGATGCTCTTGCTCTCATATGCACCCTGCACCCTAATGCAGTGCACTGATACCCAGCAGGTCAAAGAGATATTCGTTCTGCCGTTCCTGTGGCCCAAGAATCCCTCCGCCCTCTGTCTCACTCCAATTACTCTACTCCCTTCAAGATGAGGTGTGCCAGCCCTTCCCCTCCCGTATACTAGGCTTCAGGGCCCGAGGCTACACTTAGTCAATATCCTTGGGAAAGAAAAGAGGGGAATGGAATCACAGGAGTGAATAAGGAGGCAGTTGGCAAATGGGGGGTTTCACCCACAAAATCATAGCAGACAAAGCTGAGGGGATAACAAAGATACTCAGTAAGGTCCCGGGCCTTTAGGCAGCAATCCGAGTCTGCGAAGCACCACTGGGGATACCTCCGGCAGTCGTTGACCTGCTTCCGATGGTTCCGTTTTGAACAGAATAAGCAGTAAAACTTTACGGCGTTAACCTTTGGCAACTTCCTCTCTACAACAGCTCTTTTTGCTGATGCTTTCTATGGGACAAAAAGAAAGCAAGTTAGAAATAAAATATAGCCATATATACGGTATAATTGAGTGTCTATAACGATTTTCACTAATCTCGTCATTTTTGTGGGACTTGATGGCGGCTCTGAAATCTTGAGACTTGCTGCGGTCCATCGAGGCATAACAAGCGTTGGAGTTTGCGTGCGGCTGTTGTACGACGTTAGCCTTCGGAGCCGATTCCTCCAGAAACCCCATATCTTCATAGACCGATAAGTTAGGAGCTGTTATAGATTCTCACCATCTTCCATGTTGATTAAATTGTTTCCAGCATTTGCATCGTTACTCGAAGCTTCGCTGACACTGCTAGAGCCCTTAATAGGGGATATCAGTTGCGGCAAATCCTTGAGGCAGAGCGTTTCCAAACGCTGACAGAGCTCTTTGTCAAAACCGGTGATGTTGTGACCACCCTATTTAAGGTCGATCTGCTGCATGTTCTGCATCATTGCCGCTGGTGTCAGGCTACGATAATATCTATTGATAGTGTTTAAACCACCATCAGAGGGCAACTTTTTGATGGGGTGGCTGTATCTCTTCATACTGACCGAGCGATCTTTTTCTGGAGGGTGGCACCTGGGTTTGGCATAGGCTGCTTAGAGGCTCCTTATATGTATTCTAAGCATAATAAAATGCGGCGTACCCCTTTACAACACATCATGGTCACCTGATCTCCAGGGGCTCTGTTTCATTGAGGGCTGCTGCATAGCCCTAACCACGTGCTAGAACCAGGAGCATATGACTAGCACGTGACCAGGGTGATGTCACAACACACGTGGCCCAACACGGTCACATGACCCCCGTGTTGGAAAGTGGATTATTGGTAGGGGCAAATGTAGGTCTGCCACTGGCAATAAGGCCACTAACACATGATAGGACTCAGCATAGGACTTAGAAAATTATTCCCATGCTCAACCCTTGGTAACGTGGCTGCGAGCAGACAGGCTTAACTTCAAAGTATGTAAAGCATTTAAAAACACCAATTCAGTAAATAATTAAGACACAACACATAATAAAACTCCAACACCAATTTATAAAAATAGGAAATATTTTTATCTTTAAAATGACACCAAAACGACAAAAATCCAATGTAGGGAACCGAAGATATGAATTTTCAAAGATTTAATAAAATATAGCACTTAGAAGTTTATAGCACCATATTGGGATACCTGCTCGCGATACACTGGGGCAAAGTCAAAGTTTCAGGCCGACCGCCATGGAGCCCTGTGTGGCTACAGCTTGCGGCAGGTCCCGGTCTCAGTTTCTACCTTCACACTTAGAAACCTTTCTGGAGCTTTTCTCCTCGAGGCCCCTCAAAGCTCCCAGCCAGTCCGGATCCGGTGAGGGTTCGCCGGATTGCCTTTCGACAAGCTCCCGGTCAACTTCCCTGGAGCGGACTTAGAAACTTTTTCTTTAGCGCTTCAGCGGGGCAACCCAGGATCCCAGGCCGACACGCGATGGAAGACAGGCGGCTTGGCTGACCAGGTTGAGTCGGTCCCTCTATGGAGCTTTTTTTTCAAAGTTCCTCCAAAGTTCTCCAAACTTCTTGAACTTCTTCCTGAAGTTCCTCAAAGGGTCCCAAAGTGTCTCAAACTCACTCCAAGGGTCTGGAAGCTCCAAGATGGTCCTTGAAAGTTGAGGACTTCAGTTCCCACAATCCACTGGGACGTCACCCTTACAAATCCACTGGTAGTTCCCCAAGGTGCAGATTTAGTTGGTGATGTTCCAGATGAGCTCTTTTAACCTGTAGCTTTCAGGGAGTCCACTCTTTAGTTCCTTTTCAGCAAGATAATCCACAGGGCTGTAGTTTCAGATGGTGCAGTCTTCAGAGGTCAGGCCTTAGAAATCTTTGCACAGCAAGATCTTCTCAGCTTGGCAATGTCTTACTTCAGTAAGTTTCAAGCAGCAGATCTTCACTTCACAGTGCTCCTGGATCAAAGTCAAATTTGGGCAGCACTTTACCACAATGTGGGAGTGAAATGTGAAATTTCACTTTACCCAGTCATATAAAAACTCATTTTATAAGGGTCTACCTTATAGATACCTGACCCCCCACCCCTGGGATACCTAGGGAGACCCTGGGGGTCCCTAATATGCCAAAACATTGTAGGTTACCCATTTTTAAGTGCCCCAAACCCCAAAGTCGAGTTGGGGCACAATTTACTTTTTAAAAGCAGCCCTGGCACCCAGGGCTGCTTTTAAAACTGACCTCAGGCCTCAGCAGTGCACACATGCAAGTGCAGAAAGGCTGCTGGCCTCTTAAACTGCCATGCCCTAGGGTACTAGGGACTTCTAGGTAGTTTCAATCCCCCTGCCCTATTATATAATAGGGACTTATGGGGTAGGTCATGCCAATCACGGGGGTACCCCACCATACCATTGTGTACCCTAGTGTATGTAGGTGTTTTAACTGTATTCTAATGTGTCTCTTTCAGCCTTGCACTGGCCCTGGGCCTGGTTAGGCAGAGCCCAGGGTCAGTCAGAGTCAGTTACCACCAGTATCAGTCAGCAAAAAGTTGGGGGGTGCCCAGGGCACAGGATGACTTTACAACACCCCGGAAGTGACGTCACTGCCGGGAAGGGACCCCAGGGACCTGGAAGTCACGGTAACGGAACTGACGTCACTTCCGGGGTGGGACAATTGCAACGTTTTGCATGATGGAAGAAGGTATCCCTCCCTTCTACTGACACGTCATTAAGAAAAGAGAAATGAGACACTTGCAAACCACATCATTTGCACAGTTTGGTCAAATAGTCAAAATAGGGCTGAAACGTAAAACTCTGGCTGCTGAAGTCTCCATATAACCAGCAACTCAAATCTACTCTGTTTAAGTCTCCTGACATTCCATTAAAATCAAAGGGATGTGGGACGTGGCCAAGATGGCAGCGGGCTAGAATGTGCTGAACCAGAGCTCTGTCCTCACCGCCCAGAAAGCATGAACTTTAGCCCCCATCCGCCCAGATTTTTTCACTGCTGGCCGCTGCTTGGGGCCCCTCACTTCCCAGATACCAGTGCCCAAGAGAGAAGCGGCTCCAAGGCGGGCGTCAGTCGGAGGCTACCGAGGAAAACGCGGCCCCGGGAGTCGGAGGAGGCCGGAGGGGGCTGGAGTGCTACTCGAGTGGTTGCCTCCCCCGCGCACTGACCTGCCGGGCGAGTCACGGCCACTGGCGTTGCAGCTGCCCCTGCGATAAGCAAGGCCTGTGGCGGCCGGGTGACCGCATTGGGGTCTGCCTGCTGCCTGGATCCTGGACCCTGCCTGAGCCCTGCTCTGCCCGGTACCCACACGAGGAGGTCTGGTGGGACGGCTGGAGACATAGTGGAGAGCGTTCCCGCCAGGTGGCAGGGGCGTGCTGGGGGCAGGCCCTCTGGTGGTTGAATCGGCCTTCCTGGGCTGCGGGGACGATCACCCCAAAGGACCGAAGAGCTACGGAGGGCACAACGAGATAGAGCCTATCCTGGGGTCTAGTGCGTTCAACCACGCAGAGCTCTGCCCTCATCTTGGAGTCCGGGCCCTGCTTCGGCACTCGCGGGTGGTCCCAGAGTGAACAACCGAGCGGGGGGGGAGAGGCAACACCTGTTCTGCCATAATCTCACATAAAGGGGCCTGGAGAAGCGGCCGGAGGCATGGTGAGTGGCTGCCCCACTCAGCAGCAGTCACACTGAAACAGGCTGTGGTGGTGTTCGTCTCAACGGAACAACGAGGAGGCAGAGGGCTCAGCGTCACAGAAATCTTCCTCAGCGCCCATGAGTATCCTACCCTCAGGGGACTGTTTCTGGACTTCCCCTTGCCTTCTGCAGTGTCCCTTTTGCTCCGTTTTTTGTTTCAATAGCCTGGGGCCCCCGCTCTGACATCTACAGTCCGGGGCGATTGGTTGGCATGCTGAGTACGGGAACCTGTACCGCTGCTCCTGCCTGAGGAGGCAATACTACCTATTACGCGATTGGAGTACTCCCCCCTGATGCTGTGCCAGTGGAGGGCCTACCTTTGCTTGGCGCTTTCCATATACTGGCTCGCCTCCACACGTACTGTAAAGTGGACCTCTTCTGGGACCACAGCTACTCACCTGGTGGTAGTGAAGTGTGCGTGGTGAGGTCCCTGGTTCCTGTCACTGGCCTAAACTCCCTGGGACTTGCCCCCTTGTACAGCCCTGATGATTGAGCCTGCATCATGGCCTCCTATAAAGGCAAAAAAGACCTTTCAGTGTGTGACATGCTCATGAAGCAACCTCGAGGAGTGGCTGATGTGGGCCCCGAGGCTGAAGATCCAGATGGCCCTGTAAACAGTTCATTCATGGAATCTTTCTTTGCCTCTCTTTATGAAGACCTACAAGTAGTCAATAAGGATCTTTCCACGGACCTGTGAGAGGTTTGGAGGGACCTGGATGAAGTGGGCTAGAGGGTCGCTGCCGTGAAAGACAGAGCTGTTAGTACAGATGAAGAAATTGAGGGCCTGCAGCAGGAAATAATTCGACTACAGGAACAACAAATCAACCTGCAGGTGCATATTGAAGATCTTGAAAATGGGTCCAGTAGAAATAATATTTGGATCTGGGGAGTTCCATCAGCGGCGCAAGGGACCGATCTGGAGGACTATGTGCAGGCATTGTTCATCTTGTGCTGGGATCCCCTACTGAGGAGGTGATAAAACTAGACAGCGGACATCTTGGTGTGCGTGCATGACTTTCAAACTAAAGAGGCCATTCCACGTAAGGCCAGCGAGCCCACTCGCTCCAATTCAGAGGCCATTCCCCTCAGCTATTTCAGGACTTAGCAATGATTACTTTGCAAAAGCGGCAAGACTTTCTGCCGGTCACGACTCACTTGAGAAACTCCAGAATTTCCTACTCCTGGGGTCATCCTTTTCGACTCCTCTTCTGCTTTGAGGGCTGCGTCCACCAGCTCAGGTCCCTCTCCGAAGCCTGCAAGGTTCTTGGTATTAAGTATCTACCTCGAGATGCTCACTCCTCCTCCACGCGTGAGTAGAGGCAGTCCCATAGACCGCACAGGAGCCAACATAAATCTGCCCTGGAGGGCCTGCGTCCTGACCCTGAGACCATAGCAAGGGAGAAGGAGACTGTACTTCGCTCCTTGACCGGAGAAGGGGCGGACATTAAAGGAACTTGACTCCAGGTCTGATAACTGTATTGCTCAACCTTAGCGGGTGGGTTCCGTGGATGGGCTGTGGGGCTTGCTCATGTCTTGTTGATGGCAGTTCCTGTTGACGCCACCCCATTGCTGATATATCCAGGTATGGTGGTCTGTATACGGTTGCCCTTGGACTGTTCCTTGCGTTCTAGGGGTTATGGTTTTTTGAGGGTTTTCCTTTTCCTTCTAACTGCACGATGCACGCTAGGCCATTCGGTGAACTGGGTCTGAAACCCAACTACGGGCCGGGCTTCCTTTACCCATCAACCCACACGCCCCGGGGAGGACATTTTCATAGCACTCCATCTCTACCCACGCTCTATGGGGTTGAAACTTCTTAGCCTTAATGTCTGATGCCTTAATAACCCAATTAAGAGAGCAGCTATCCTCTCGCTACGCTAGCAAAACGGGAGGGATATCTGCCTCTTCCAAGAGACCCACCTGGTGTCGAAAGGTTTTCAGCGGATGCAGTCTCAGCACTTTTTTCCTGGCAATTCTGGTCCTCTGACTCTATTAAAAAAGGAGGGGGGGAGTTGCTATTCTTTTTTTCCAAATGCTTCACTGGAGAGGTGCTGGCCACGATTGCGGAGGTCAGGGGCCGACTACTGGCGCTCTGCATATGGATGGAAACCTTTCATTTTACCCTTGCAACTGTCTATGCTCCTAATGAACAGCAGGAGGGCTTCTTAATGGACTCCCTGGCCAATGTCCTTCAGTCCTCGGATGCATATATAGTGGTCAGGGGACACTTAAATCTAGTGATGGACTCTGATCTCGACCGCTCTGGTCAGCGATCAGCCCAGACTGGGGCCTTCTCGCCCACGGGCCTTCGTTGGCTCGCTGACTGCGCCCTGCATGATCTATGACAACGAGCCCACCCTGGTGATAGGGCTACATGTTTTTCTCCGTGGCACATAAGACGTATGCACAAATTGATCACTTTCTAGCTACCCCGTCACTACCAGATCACATCACAGATACCACCATTGAGCCGCGGTCTTTATCTGACCATGCTCCTATCACCTTATCGTTGCAGTTGACTACCTCTTCATCTCAGAGTCCATGATGGCGAGTCTGCGATACTATGCTGCAGTCCCCGACTACAGAGGAGGCACTCCAGGTTGTGCTCACAGATTACTTAGCCACTAATGCCACAGGGGAGACCAAATTGGCATCTGTATGAGAAGCCCTAAAGCTAGCTGTCAGGGGAGAGTTCATTGCTCTCTCGGAAGCAGAGAACCATAGGCGCTGAGACAAACGGGGAGAGCTCGAGAGAGAGGCCTCTGAGCTGGAGACTATCCACAAGCGGACCTGTGCACCCAGAATTTGGAGGGAGTTAGAGTCGACACGGCTGCAGCTTAAACAACTAGATTTGGATAGGGTGGAATTCGTGATGCTGCGCCTTAAATATAAATTTTACTTGGGGAACAATTGTAGTGGTCATATGTTAGCGCACCATCTTCGCAGTAAACTACATACTGGATCAGTGAAATCTATCTCCACCGGCCCAGACACTGAGATGAGCGATGCTGAGAGAATTGCGCCGCTTTCCCGGCCTTTTATGCTTCCTTATACTCGTCTTTGGAAGGCCCGAAGGCTGACCCTGGGGGATACCTTCGCAATGTGGCTCTTACTCCCCTAACACCTGCGGAGGCGAGCGCCCTGGATCAACCTATCCGCGCAGAGGAAGTCAGCTCAGCAATAGCCAGCTTGAACCTTATGAAGTCCTGTGGCCCAGGCGGCTTTATCGCTTTGTATAAGAAGCCCTAAAGCTAGCTGTCAGGGGAGAGTTCATTGCTCTCTCCGCAGCAGAGAACCATACGCGCTGAGACAAACGGGGAGAGCTCGAGAGAGAGGTCTCTGAGCTGGAGACTATCCACAAGGGGACCTGTGCACCAAGAATTTGGAGGGAGTTAGTCGACACGGCTGCAGCTTAAACAACTAGATTTGGATAGGGTGGAATTTGTGATGCTGCGCCTTAAATATAAATTTTACTTGGGGAACAATTGTAGTGGTCATATGTTAGCACACCAGCTTGGCAGTAAACTACATGCTGGATCAGTGAAATCTATCTCCACTGGCCCAGACACTGAGACGAGCGATGCTGAGAGAATTGCGCCGCTTTCCAGGCCTTTTATGCTTCCCTATACTTGTCTTTGGAAGGCCCGAAGGCTGACCCTGGGGGATACCTTCGCAATGTGGCTCTCAATCTCCTGACACCTGCGGAGGCGAGCGCCCTGGATCAAACTATCCGCGCAGAGGAAGTCAGCTCAGCAATAGCCTGCTTGAACCTTATGAAGTCCCCTGGCCCAGGCGGCTTTATCGCTTTGTTTTATAAAACATTCTGCTCAGAATTGGCTCCCTTGCTCACGCAACTTTTTAATTCTTTCTCCGAGTCTGGTACCCTGACGGATTCCATGTTGGCAGCTTCTATAACAGTCATTCCCAAGCCCGGTAAAGAGCCGACCTGCTGTGGGTCATATAACCCTATTTTATTGCTTAACATCGACGCGAGTATTTTGGCTCACCGCCTCAATACCTTGATGCCGGGCCTTTTTGATTCAGATCATTCGGGTTTCATTCCTACTCACCAGTGCGGAGACAACACGAAGCATATATATCATCTTATAGACAAGGTACATTGGTCGCACAAGGAATCCTTGCTGCTTTCTATAGATGCCGAAAAGACGTTTGACTGGGTGCATTGGCCTTACCTTTTCGATATGCTGCGACGATTCAGTATTGGCGTGAGTTTTGGGAAATGGATTCAGAGCATATACAATGACCCTAGAGCGTCGTGAGGGTGTACGGAGTCCACTCCAACCATATTTCCATCAGAAGGGGCACCCGCCAAAGGGGCCTTCTTTTGCGGCTTCTCTATGCTCTATATATGGAACCACTGGCACAGAGGCTTAGGGATAATCCCACAGTTACTGGGATTCCATTTGGATCTGACCATCACCTGATAAGCCTCTATGCCGATGACATCATCTTCTCGGTTTCTGAGCCTATGACCTCACTCCCAGCTATAGTTGCCAAGCTTCAAGCATTTGGTGCAGTCTCAGGGTTCAGGGTCAATGTGCAGAAGTCGCAGATCCTAAATCTTTTGGTTGCTCCTGCGAATGAGCTGACATTAAGATCGCAATTCCCTATCAAGTGAGTTACAAAGGGCCTTTCCTACCTGGGCATTTCTCTGGCGTGAACGTTACCCAAGACCGAGGCCGTAAACTATGTGTCCCTTGCCTCTCAGTTGCGAAAAGACCTATCGACATTGAGCCGTTTGCTCCTCTCGTGGATGGGGTGAATGGAGGTGGTTAAGATGTTTGTTCTCCCCCGCATTCTCTATATATATTCCAGACTCTACCTCTGACTCCCCCACCCAAGGCGATTCGCTCCCTACAATCGGACATTAACAAATTCATATGAAACGGGAAGAAACCCCACCTGCATAAGCAACTCCCCTACCGTCCAAAGCCTGAAGGTGGGTTTGCGGTGCTCCAGTTGCTCTGATATTATCATGCCTCCCAGTTTTGGTTCCTAGTGGAGTGGAATAGACAGCTTTCTGAGAAGCACTGGGCCTTCATGGACCAGGCTGTTGCTGGCATGCAGATTTGGAGAGAGGTATGGCCCCCCATCGACACAGAGCTTGCGGATTGTACTCCTCACCCGTGACGAGAGCAGCTGTAAATGTCTGGGACGCGGTTGTAGTTAAATCTCGTTTGATCACTTTCCCCTCGCCAATGACTCCGTTTTTCGCTAACCCGGACTTTGTTCTGGCAATGACTCAGGGTGGATTTCGAAGATGGATAAACTGAGGGTGTAAGCGATTGGGCTGTCTATTCGATCTAGACGGATTGCTTCCTGTTGATCAGCTCAAATCGGATTAATCCCTCACTGACACTGATCATGTCTCATATCTGCAACTTCAACATTGGGCATTGGTTCCCAGAACATGACTGGGAGTAGGCCGACCTCTGACCCCGTTTGAGGAATGGTTGTTTCTTAAGACTGACGATAAGCGATTGATCTCTGAAATCTACAGATTACTGGGGAGGAATGGGCCACAGGTCAGGTCCCCGGGACAGCAGAGATGGGAGGCCGAGATAGGTAGAGTAAAGAGTGGGATGACATACACACATCACACTGCACACACCATGGCTAGCACTGAAACTGCATACAAAATTACTTTGTATTGGTATTACACTCTGATGGTGCTTCATAAGCGGACTAAAAGTTGTTCCGAGGCCTGTTGTAGAGGCTACAGTGGTACTGGGACCCATCTTCATATCTTAAGGCACTGTCCCAAGCTCACTAGATACTGGGAGCAGGTCCTGGATGACAATGATGCAGCTTTTGACACCGTGATCCCATGGTTCCTGGCATACACCCTTCTGGAGCTCCCAAACCCCCTGACATTTCCTCTCTTCTCCAATAGGGGGAGGCAGACGGATCTTGCTCTGAATGCGGCCCACCAAGTGATACTCTCGCTGTGGGGCACAGATAAAACATCAGAATACAATGACTGGTTGCTCAAACTGTGGTTCCTTTTGGGAATGGAGAAGCTAGCTTTGGCAATTACCCCGGGTCATTCCTCTTATGCAGAACTGTGGGTCCCCTTCATTCGCATTCTTTCTTTGGAATTCAGGGATCTGACCTACCAGTCATACCTTCGGCTTCTTCGCCTCATCCTGGCGACAGTGATACCTGGTGTGCTAGGCACCTCCAAGGTAACCTCTTGATCGCTACACTGCTTAGTTTTCTCACAAGCATAAAGGAAGGATAGGGGGTGGGTGGAGTTATTGTTGTTTCCTTCTTGTTTTTTTTGCTTATTCTATTAAAATTCAGCCTAGCCTCGCTGCTGGCCCCTGGGTTGTAGGCAGTTGATGTATACTGAAGCCAGAACGCGGACGGCCCCGATGGGTTGTAGGCGACATGCTGTGTTATAATGCATATGGGCTGTGATACTAATAAAAATAATTGATCCTAAAATCAAAAGGATGGACATATAGCATTGTCTTTGTGTGTGTTTGTATGTTTAGAATGTTACGCTGTTAAGTGTGTGAGTATTATTCTACTGGGCTAAGTTTTCTTCAGATCACTGCCTCTCCTACAATCAAATTAGTAAAAAACAGTATTAAAAATGTGTTTCTTTTTGATAAATCAGTACCTTCAATACGCTCATAAAAATGGAATCTGGGATTCTGGGAGCTGTGCATGTACACCAGGGTAATACCTCACTTTCTAACAACAGATACAACTGGCAAATGTGATTAAAACGCATCATTTGACCCTCCAAAACACAGAAAAGTATGATGTGCTATGCAATACTTTTTATGTGATCGATTGATGGTGCATTTATCATGCACAATGCTGTAAGCATTACACATTTTTAGGTCTCGCCTAGCGTTGCAAGCATGTGCGATGGCCGCTCTGCGAGACCTCTTGTGATCAAGGAGATTTCTGAAGGGCACTTGAAGTGCCGCCCCTCTTTCTTATTGGTGGGCGTCTGTGTAGGAGAGTAGGATCTGCTTCTTATAGTTACCCCCACTTTTTCTTGGGTCTTTACTGTTTTCGACTTAGTCTGGCTGAGATCCTGCTATCCAGGACCCCAGCCTAGCTGCTTTCTCTCTAAAATGGATTGCATGTACTTTAGGTACACCACAGATTGGATTCTGGGGTACCCTTATAAGTCCCTAGTATATGGTATACTATGTACCCAGGACATAGGTACCCCAGAGGCCTCCCAGGGGCTGCAGCATATATTATGCCACCCCTGGAAGACCATGCAAAATGACACAACAGGTCTGCTACTGCAGCCTGTGTAAGGTGGTGCATGCACCCCTTACTTAGATATAGGTTCACTATATCTATCCATATCACTGCACATATAAACCTATCAGTCACCCCTATGGCAGGCCTTATCAATCCTGAAGGCAGGGTGCTGGGTTTTATGTGAGAGGGTGCAACTGCATGAGCAGAGCCCCTCTGCAGCCTTCAGAACCTCTATTCCGGGGTTGTTTGTGATGCAGCCAACCATATACTCTTAAGTGCATTATATCCTTGCGGTAAATGCTAACTTTAGAATGGCTGCATGGAAACATGTCGTGTTTGGTGTCAAGCACCTTGGAATCATACCTCCACACCAGTAACTGGTGTGGGAGGTATGATTCCACCCTACTAGAGGGAGAAATATGACTGCACCGGTACACCCGGTACCAGCTTCACAGAACCCTGGCATCACAAAATGGATGCTGCCAGCCACAGACACGCGTCTGCCCTCCTGCTGCTGGACGAAACTCCGGCAGGGGAGGCTGGACAATAGGTTTCCTGTCACAGGGAGGTGTGACCACCTCCCAGACAGGCTTTAGTGTATTGGGGCTGGGTGGGCGCACTCGGCGAGTGCTTTGATGTCTGCACTGGGGGCACATTTGGTGTCCCTGTGCATAGTCCAGCTCAAACCGGTTGCAGGGGCTTTCAGCCCCTGCTCTGGCACGAAACTGGACAAAGGACATGGGTGTAGCCACCCCTCTGTCCTGACCCTCCCATAGGTGGGTCCCCAGAGTTTGTCCCACCCTTCCTTGGGTATAAAGTAGGAACCCCTGACTACAGGACTTTAGATTCTACCTGGACTAAACTCTGCTACAGAAACCAAGTATCCTTCGATGATCTACGCTTTGCTGGATGACTGAAGAATCTCCCTTGGAGTAAAGGAGTTACTCCCCTGCAAGGCAGGCACCTCAACGCATCTGACCGGTTTGCAACTACGCAGCTCCTGAAGGACTCCGAAGATTTTGCAACACAGTAGGTGGGTTCCTAAGCTTCCCCGAGGCCGACCAGTGCTCTCAGCAATCCTGAGACACGCAGCCCTCGTGGGGACCGTGCAACCCGTACCCCTGGACACCGTGAACATTTGCAGCAGCATATACTTTTTGGCGATCTCTGAGGCTGTGCATTGAACTACTCATAGTCCCGACCCCGAGCAGTGATTCCACCGAAGATTACCGGCCTACACTCCACAAGTGTCCCGTGGGCTGGTATTGTGTGATGCCTCTTGAGGTTCCTTCGCGATCCCTGGTCCTGTCGACCTGTGGGTCCCTGAGAAGGGAACTTTAACTTTCAAAGGGCTTACCTGGTTGCTCCAGACGTGCTCTGACTCTCCATCGCTTGGTGAGTCCCCAGGACCTTGCTGGTCCTCACCGAAGCATCTTTTCTCTGACCGCGTGGGTTGCAGTTGCAAAGGCTTGTTGGTCTCCAATCCGGACACTGACCCCCTCAGCACTCGACATCCTTCGTGGGACAGCTCGCCTGCGGACTTTGGTCGTCGTCGACGTCTCCTGGTCCCCGTGGCTGCAGAGTCAATCTTCACCTCTTCGCACCTGAAACACCCGACATCGGTGGGCATTCGTCTACCGAGCCCCTGGTCACTGGCAAGTGACCCAGACTCTGTCCCCTCTGCTTTCAGGTTCTTCACAGCTCCGATCCAGGCTTGGATCACACCGGACATTTTTCCTCTTCATGGCAGCAGCACTTTGCAGCATCTCGCCATTGAAAACTACGAAGATTCCCGACACCATTTGACACCTATGCACCCGGCTTCCCTGGATTAGGTAACACGAGTACTCCGGTGCTCACGTGGGTGCTGTCCTTAGAACCTTCTAAGTCTGAAAGGGTTTGCTCAAAGTCCTCTCCTAAGTGTCCTTAAACTTTAAAATTCCAACAGCGACTTTCCCATAGAGTTGTACGGAGCTCGCGGCTGTGTTCTCACACTGCACACGTCCCCCGTGGGTCCCCTGTGTCACTACCTTGGGTGGTTCCTTGGGGTCCCAGCGATTCTACGTGCTCTAGGGACTGTGTCTAGCCAAGTCGTGGTTATTATACCACTTTCTTAGTATATGGTTTGGTCTCCCGCTGGGGCCCACTGTGTATTGTGCTATTTACTGTCGTTCTAGTACTGTAATATTGTGTGTCTTGTTCTCTAATCTCATAAAGAGGTTAGTAGAGAGTGTTTAGTAATAAGTACATATATTTTATATATACCTTGTGTGGTTCTCCTTTCATTTGGTCATTCAAGAGGTTATATACTGGTAAAACAAGCTGCTTTACATTCCTTCAAGACTTAGCCTGAAGGCTGCTCTCCACAGCTACCACTAGGATAGCTTTCATCAAAGGTTGTCTTTAACCTAATCATCAATAAGGGTCGTTTGGACTGGTGCAAGGTGCCCACTAGAACTAGTGGACAGCATATACCAGGCCAACTTCTCACAGTCGGGATTTATGTTAAACGCTTGCTCCCTATTTGCAATGAGGCTTTTTTTGTTTACGCCCTGTCTTCTTGTCGGCACGCCCATCCGGACTGGATTGTGTACTAGCGGCGTCACATGGTGGGCTTTATCTGGTGGGGAAGCACTCTTTTATGGACACACAGGGAGACTGGCATCTGTGCAGCGATATCACGGAGCTTTGTTCTCCGGTACGTTTGTCACACACGAGCACAGTTTTTGAGCATATGTTTTTTTTTGTTTATATTGTTTCGGTGCCGCTGTATAGTGCTGAGCTTTTCGCGGCGCTTTGTTTCCCGGTATTTTCTGTGCAGCGATATCACGGAGCTTTGTTCTCCGGTACGTTTGTCACACACGAGCATATGTTTTTGAGCAACTTTTTTTGTTTATATTGTTTTGGTGCCGCTGTGCAGTGACGCGACGCCGCATGTAAACACAGTCTGCTGCCGCCCTCAGTGTAGGTGCACGTGCAGCCTTGACTGCCATCCACCCCGCAAAAACGGAAGCGCGCCCGCGGCTTTGTTGATAACTAAACTTAGGTCAGTGTTTACAATCCTGCGCCTTGTTACCTCTGTGACTGTGTTAGCTTGTTTTGCGAGGGCGAGGGGCAGCGCGGTGTCGAAGTCCATGGTATCATGGTCGTTTTACTAAGTGCTCCTCCGTGACTTTGGAAGGGATGCGGAGGGGTTTCGTGAGCTGTCGAGGTAGCTTTAATGTTATTATGGGCTAGTAAAAGCAGGTTACACACACCAACCCACTACGCTATCTTGATCGGTTAGACTGCTACAAAGGCACACACATTCGGTCAACTGATCTGGTTAGCGTTGATTGTTTTTGATAAAAATGTATTCGTGTGATTCACCACCTCTCCACACTTATGTCCTTCCTAACATGTCTCGCTTTCTTATTTTTACAATCAAATAAGGCTATGATGTTTCCGGACCTAAGCTATGCTGTATTTCTACCAATCTTTGTTAAAATTAAAAATTATTAAGCTGCTATTACGTTAAGCCATAAAGCTCCAGTACCAAAACAAGGGTACAGATAACCCCCCTATCTTTTTTTAAGCGAATTCTGTCTATTTAATGTTCCCTTCAAAATGCATGTCATACGAGCCAACTTGTCTTATGGCGGAGTCTTCCCACTATCCCTCGTTTCGATACAAAAGAAAGAAAAAATACTGAGGTCTGTTTTGGAGAGTTCTCTCCTGGGTGTTCCAAAATGTATCACAAAGACATGTTTTCTTCCACGCCCCCTCTCCTGTTTGCCGCTGAAGGGGGTGGTGTTACACCGGTTTATCCCGGTTCGATGCCATAAAGCGCTTTTAGGAATTCCACGAGTGGCGTCGATCAGTCTGTCCCAAGTTCGGTACAAAGGTCCCTTTGCTCCCTAAGTCTGTTTACTCCTTTGTTGGCTCTCAAGACAGTGTTGCAAATATGTGCTGGCTATGAGAGCGTTTGCTCTAAATAAGAAGGGGCAACAAAAAAGTGCAACAAGCATTTGCAATGCAATAGGTCTCGCATTCACGCGAGTTTGAGCTATTGGCATTATAAATGCATACATGCCAACATTTTAGGCCAGGGACGTGGGAGATTTAAAATAAAAAATCGGGAGAATGAAAATTCCCCATTGACTTCAATTGTAAAAAATGCAATTTCAGGCGGGAGACAGCTAAAATAAAGCCATTTTTTGCTTGAAATCGGTAGTCTCCCACCTGAATCGGGTCTGTTGGCATGTATGTAAATGACAATGCCTTTTTTTTTATGTTTTAAAAAACCAAAACAAAAAAGGCATTGTCATTTACAATGTCAATAGCTCAAACTAGCGTAAATGCGAGACCTATTGCATTGCAAATGCTTGTTAGTTAATGTCTTATAAAAGGAGTCGCACAGTGAACCCTTCCAGGCATGCCTCGTCATGGTCTGGTTCTCTCGTATAGTGTTGCCACGTGCAGTATGGGGGCTCGTAAGGCAAAATGTGCCCAGTCCGGCCCTGTTGCAGGGTATAAACGAACTCAGTAAAACATTTTGTTTCTTTAAAAAAAAAAAACGGTTTCTTTTTTCTACTATTTTCCGTTTCTTCCCCTTTTACTTTCATCTCCTCATTGTCACTGCTTTTCCCCATTATGGTGTTATTTTTTTTTTTCTCGTCCCTCGTGTATAGTTTCTACTTTCAATCTCATCCCCTTGTGTTTATTTTATTCAGTTTCAATCCATTCGTTCATTTTTAGGTCTCGCGTAGACAGCGCTTGCGCTGTCGCAAGACCTATAGTAAACAGAATATGGAGGGTAATTTGTCTTACCGCTTGCCATTGGTTAAGTGTGGCATTGCTCTTCTTATCTGTCTTATTGTTGGCTGAAGATCCGATACATCACTTCCGTTTTAGCAGGAAGAAGCACCGACCAACTACAGTTTAGTTACGCTGAAGGCTGTTATCTTTTTAGTTAGGGACTACTTGTTTTCTTTGCTGCTCGCATTTCCACAACTGCCAGCTTTCCTGCCCTCACCAGCGTCGCAGCTGCTGGCCATGGCGTGCTGTGCTAACTCGGCCCACCATACTCCCAGCGCCGGCTCCGGCATCCTGGGTGCCACTAAACGACCATCTGGCGCTTAATCTTTCCGTAACTACAACTGACTGTCCGTCGGGAATGCAACTGGTGCTCATTTAAAGCACTGCTACCTTCGAGTGGAGTTTGCGCTATATAAAACCATCGAGCAATACTGTTTTTTTGGGGGACTGCAAATTTAGTTTATTAATGTGCTTGTTATTTACGAGGGGCACTTTGTTGGGTGCGTGTGTGGCGGCGTGCCTTTTATCAGCACCGCGACTGCTTCACAGCCGCCACGCTTTTTGTTTCATGAAGCTCAGCGGGAGCTGTGTTGCTAAAACAATGCACGTCGCTGCTGCTCCAACTGCCCTGTAAATATTTTTTAAAATCTAAAGATGACCACCACGATGCTTTGCTTCTCCTCTCACAGCCCTCTCTCCCTCCCCTGAAGCCAATTTCCCCACCCCCTCCTTTTTAGAGTTCTTTGTTAGCAGGTCTGTATAAAGCCAGGCGCTGGCTGTCTGTGCAGCTTATATTTCACTCTGCCTCTCTCCTCCCTGTCATTCCTGGCTCACTCTGGCATTTCTGCGATTTTTTTCTTTTTTTCCTCCTTATTCTTTTTTTCATTCCCTTGTCCGCTCGCGCCGGGACTCGTGCCAGCCATGTACTTAGTAACGCTATCCTCATACATAAGATGTGGCGATTTGCGGTGCTGCGCGCGGGCAGTGTGCGATGTGCACCAAATGAGAGCCATGTTCGCGCACATGGGAGCTACCCCGCTTTTACTGGGCGCCTTGCTGCCGCTGAAAGTTTATTTTGTGCACTTTGTCTTAACCTGTCCATTGGGACTTGATCTTATGCATTTCGACCGTTTCGAACTGTTTTGCAAAACAAAAACATGTTGGTGCGTTTTCCTTGTGCGAGAAAAGGAGGCATTTTTTAGTTGACACCAGTGTGTCCGTATCAACAGTAACTGTATACACGCCATCTAGGAACTCGGAGATGCTAGTGTGCGGTCAATGAGGGTAACCCTACCAGCTGCTCAGGCCAATCTCCCACTTCAGGCACAATGATTTTACTGATCGATATATGGCCGTAAGCTGTTTTCATAATTTGTTTTAAAGCTGTATTTTCATTGTTGCATTGAGTATCAGGACAGATGCAAAGCAAACATCCGCTTTAACAGAGTGCACAGCTTCTAGGATCGAGGCTCGACGCTCTTTAAAAAGCTCATATTGCTCTCAAATGCACCATGCTGTGGGCTTTTGCACCCAGATTAATATAACCCATTATGCATCCTGATAGTTGGTGTTGCCTTATTTGCATGGAAGTGTGGCTCCTTGAAAATGAGAAAACATTTTTTGCCCTTGCACCTGTGCAGCGTTACTGATACAGGGGCAGGGGGTGGTCTCGGGAAGTGCACTAATTACATTGCGCATTCCCGCGCCTCCAGTACCCCAGGCCCCCATTCAGAGTGTTTTTAGTAGGCGGTATGGAACTGGAGTCTGAAACACACCTCCCACCCACCCACCTAAAGGAGCTGCGACTGACCGACTGCTGTCTCCTGCACTGAGGAGTTTTATTTTTGTGCATGCTTGGAGCATATTATTGAAATGTCAACAGGCCCACAAGGCTCCTACCATGAAGCTATCGGGGTGGCATAAAGGGAATCCATTTTGGAAACGTGTGCTTTACTCGTCAAGGGTTGGGGACGGGGTACACTTAGCAATTGGACTCATTGCACATTACTTTGTGCACAGTAGTACTCGCATGATCTCTTGCGGGGTGATCACTTTTAACATGAATCTGACTTTCGAGTTTGGTGTCTGACTGAACGGGCTTGGAGATTAGAGTGCCCTTTTCCTTGCTGGGGTTGCGTGAGCACTGCTGTCAGTTTGTTATTCATGGCTTCCCCTCACTTCCTGGTTGCAGAAACCTACCTAGCTTCGCATATGTTCTGAAAGGTAACGTGACTTGCATGGTACCCCAGCCTGCCTCCAGAAAGGGACTGGATCTGCAATGTGCTTTTCCGAGAGTCCTCCCTAAAGGTTCTTAGTCTACGAGGGACAGGTTTGACTTCACTGCCAGTTTCTGAAGGTCCTGTCTTACCTCATCTTTGCTTCCTACGTCATTGCTTTTCCACTTATGGACAGGGCGGTGAATGGCTTTGCTCTTTCAGATTTAAGGATGGGAAGCCTTGCAAAACTCCTTTTTATTTGACACTTTCTAGTTTCGGTAATGGACGCATTTATTATTTGTGGTGTTTTGTATCTGTTATTTAGGTGCACACGGATTTTCACTTTTGGCTCACTTATCAACCAAAGATTTATTGCAGGGGACAGGCACAACTTCATTGATCAACTTTTATTATACCTGAACGGAAAAGAGCACTGGTCTACAGGTCATTCTGCCAACTGGATTCGAGAGATCAGTCTTCTAATCCCTGGCTGCATAGTGGAAAAAAAAGTATGATCGTCACAAAATCGTTGTCTGCAGTTTGCCGGACCTCCCCCCCACACACACACACTTCTGCGAAGATTGTGTATGCTTGGAACTGGACTGGACAAGCTGGCACGTGCTACATAACCAAAACACATTGTAATTTATTTCCGCTGGAGACGGCCTAGACGCATTTCCTTTGTCTTACCTTGCTAGACGAGTCTCTACTGACCTGCGAGGTGCATTTTAGTTTGTTGTGCGAGATCCAAGTGGGCTGTACACCCACCTTGAACATCTCTTCCTCTAGAGCATCAGCTATGATTTATCCTTAAATTACTTCGAGGCTGAGGAAAAGTAGCACTGTAAGGATCAGTACCAACACTGACTAAAATATGACACCATCCTTTAGAAGGTTTTAAGCTCTAGGTTCCGAATCCAAAAAATGTGAAAAACACAGCTGTGCAAGCTGGATGGCCGTGGTTGTTCTTAAATACAGAAAGAACGATTGAAGACAAGCAAACTTTTCTATTTGTTTGTTTTCAAGTTAAATGAATGTCACAGTAAAAAAACAAACAGAACTGATTCATTGAGCAAGACTACGCAAATCACGCAAGAAAAGAACTCCATTTAAAGGGGGCAATCGTACACATTACAGCATGATGAACTCTGGACTGAACAAGTCCACTTTGTGTAAATAGGTACCCACCTGGATAATTCTCAAGCTTCTCAAGTTTGACTCCATCCTGACTGAATTTGAGCTAGTAACCTGAACGGACGTAAATCAAAAACACTTTCCGTTTTATGTATTCTTTTTCTAGGACGCAAGCAGACTTTTTGCCCATCATCCTTTTCTAACCTTAAGTTGTTTCTGTGCAGTGTGTGCAAAGCATAAAACCCAACGTAAGAATACTGGTTGTGCGTGTGTGGAATGATGTGAAGTTTCTATGCTTTAATTTTGACCAGCCAGGCTGTTTGTTTAAACGCTACACTGTAGTGCGACTGTTGCTTATAGCATAAGGTAACACGCATTAAAAATGCAATAGGTCTCGCCTTTCATTAAGTTAAAGCCATTTGCTTTGCTATACAATACCATTAGCAAAGCAAATGGCTTTAACTTAATCAAAGGCGAGACCTATTGCATTTTCAATGCTTGTTTTTCTACTCATGTATTTTTCCTTACTCAGGGTTTGTCTGGCTGGAGCAGCAGAGAACACAACCTGAACTACCTAATTACAGGCGTATTCGAGAGGATGTGTTCACTTTTTCAGCATCAAGCAATAGGAACCAGCAGACTGTCAACCAATCCGAGCTTTCGCTGCCCTCAGCAGCAACCATTAGAAATAAACAGGCTGCCAGCAAATCCGAGTCTGCGCTGAGCTTTATCAATCAATGCAACCCAGCATATTTTCAAATTGAGTTTGCCTTGCCAGCAGAAGCAACCAACAGAAGCCTGCAGACTATCAGCCAATTCACACTGATGCTCCCATCCGCAGCAACCAATCGGAGCCTACGAACTGTCAGCCAATCCCAGCCCTTGCGCCTCCAGACCCACTTTTCAAAAGCGAAACTTACCTTTGCTTCCTGCGTTTCTGAATCATGGCGGCTGCAGCTCAGCTCGGGCACCTTCAGGAAGAGGCCACTTGTTCCATCTGTTTGGAATATTTTACTGAACCGGTGATGATTATTGATTGTGGACACAACTTCTGCCGCTCCTGCATCACTCAGAGCTGGGAGGGACGAGATGAAAACTTCCCCTGTCCACAGTGCAGGGAAATATCTTCTGGGAAAAACCTGCGACCCAACAGGCAACTGGGGAACATGGTGGAAATGTTAAAACAGCTTCATCTGCCCCCGGTGAGCCCCCCAGAGGAGAATCTGTGTGACAAACATGAAGAGAAACTGAGGCTGTTCTGTGCAGAGGATCAGAGGATGATATGTTTGGTCTGCCGAGAGTCTAAGGAGCATAAAACTCACTCAGCAAGTCCTGTAGAGGAGGCTGCAGAGGAGTACAAGGTATGTGTGTGGGCTTTCAGGGATCACAAAGTCACACTGTGTGTGGTTTTTCTGAAACCACGACTGAAGCGCACAAGGTATGTCTGTGGAAATTCAAAGGTAACTTAGTCACTTGGTGAGGATCAAGGGGCAGCTGGAGAACACAATTTTATTTATTTGTGATTTTTTTTTTTTTTTTTTTTAATATATAGCTTGTACATTACCAGAGGTGTAAGAGTGCTTTACGTTACAGCGAGGAGTGTTACATGAGCAGGTTTAAACTAACAAGGTAGTAGGGGACCAAACTTATGGTTACTCAGGGTGAGAGTTACTTATTTACAAGATTACATATTGCAGGTAACATGTTTAGCAGGTTACACAGAGAAATAATACATATTTACAGAGATAAATACAAGTTGTTATACGGCATAGTTTACAACTTGGATAGATATAAGAAGCCTTATGTTCCGTTTGTAGAATAATGGTTTATTCAATTGTTGTGAAACAGTCAGGGTCATGCCATAAGGCAGGGGCGTATGATTTGTGGGGAGCTTGGAGAGGACTGTTATTGTGAAAAAGGTCTTTGGAAGAGAAGAGTTTTGAGGTCCGATTTGAATATGCGGAAAGAGGTGGTGGTGCGCAGGATAGGAGGCAGCGACTTCCAAATTCTAGTCGCATTCCCTGAGAATGATTGCACCATAAGTCTTTCTCTTTTGAAGGTTGGAGGTTCAAGCAGGAGTTTCTCAGCATTTCTTGAGGGTCTAGAGCCACCTTATAACTTGAGTTTGTTTGCGGAGTAGCGAGGGGTAGAGGTGTGAATGGCTTTATAGGTGAAGCAGGCAGTCTTAAAGAGGGTCCTGGCTTTAATAGGAAGCCAGCAAAGAGTTGTCAACAAAGGAGCGATAGGCCCCATAGACAAAGCGCGCAGCTGAGTGGAGGATGGATTTTAGGGGGATAAGTGGGTCATAGGGAGGCCTGTAAGAAGAGAATCTCAGGAATCCAGTCTGGAGAGTACCAAAGATTGGACAAGAGTTTTCAGATCTTGTTCAGGAATGTAACGTCGAGTACCCCAGAGACATCGTAATTGGAAACGTGCATTCTTGACCATGGTGTTGATTTGATGAGTCTTTTGTCCAGGATGACACCTGGGGATTTGGCACTGCCAACAATGGTGGGTTTGCTGTTGAGGATGTTTAGATTATTCATCCAAGATTGAATAGGAGGTGGAGAGTTTGAGTTGGAGAAAAGAAGGAATTCAGTTTGTCAGAATTCAGTCTGTCCTCCGTCTCAGACCCTGTATGATGCTGGTGCCTTCTTCTCTTGCTCGGTCTGTTCACTGTTGCAGATCCTGTACAAGTGTTCTCTCAATGTGACTGTGTTCTGCTTTAAACCCTGAATGAGGCTGGTGCCTCCTCTCTTGCTGTACCTATCGGTTTTCTGTCTCAGACCCTGTATGGAGATGGTACCTGTTCTCCTGCTCTCTGTGTTCTATGTCACCACCCATGCACACGGTTGGTGCGCACTATCTCAGTTTAATTGTCCGTTCTCTGTTGCAGATCCAATATGGGACGGGCTCCTGCGTTCTGCCTGTGCCTACCTGTTTTTTGTCACACATTGATGCAGCGCGATTACCAGCTTGGGTTACTCTAAAAACATCATACTCACCTGGGCCCATAAAACATGCATACATAAGCTGATAATCACCGCTGGTGATCAGGACTTATTTTTACTTTGTGATAAATTTACCTTTTATACCATTTCTTACCAAACCTTATCACCTTAGTTCTTAATTCCTCTGGTCAATGGATCAGGTTGTTAGCAGAATAGGTAGAAATGACATTTAACTTTATTACTTTGAATGACCACAGACTCGAGAGAGTTTTAAAAGCTTTATCTATGCGATAATTTTGTGAGTCAAATACCAATACATGTCAACTACCAATTCTTTAAGGAAATGATCAAAAGTAAACCTAAACTTAATAAGATCTCATGACGTTGGTACCTGGGAAGGGTGGAAAAGGAAATAGTACAAGGACATACCACACAGATTTATATTTACCTAGAATGGTGTGAGGACCAACCCCTGGCCAAGGAGCTGGAAAAGAGACTCCCGAATAGTCAGGAGCCAACAGTTCAGGACAGGTTCAGGACAGGACAGGTGACCTCTTCTAAGTGCAACGCCAGCGTCGCACCCCTCTCTGGTACTCTCTCCTTGATTCTTCCCCCTTCTAGATGGACAGGTATGTCTTCTTCAGCAATTTCTCCGACTCCTCTCTCTCTCTCTCTCTCCGTCTCTCGGAGTGCTCGAACAGCGTCACTGACCTCCGTGGCATCTGCCGTCGTCTGCTTCAGTGTTGGGTCGGTGACAAGTCTGACAATCAAACTGACTGAGCCTACCTTAGTTATACTATTCTGAGTGTATGTACCACCCCCCCCAATGTTTCAATATTCGTGAATCCCCTACTTCTGATTGGACAATGGGATGGGGAGAGGTCATCACACCATACTAATGTAATGTCCTCTTCTTTGGTTTATTGTTCAATATTCCCGCCCCTTAATTTTACTTTCCCATGCTTTATTTTCCCAACCCACACAATATTAATTTCATTTACAATGTATGCAAAATTTGACTTCTTCTCCTTCCCCTCTCCGGGTCAAGAGGTTGTGTTCCCAGGCGCTTCTCTGGTTAAAGTGTCCTTGGCTGGGTTTCAATGTCAGAGTATGGAGTTTGACAGAGGCCAGTGCGCTTGCGCATTTACAGGCAAGATGGAGATTTCAGTCACCCTCCAGGCCCAAATACGAACTAATAACAAAGTCAAAGAAAAACATGCTAGAATACGAGAATAAATGAATGCACTGTATACCACTTGTTCCTACTCTAATCCCTTTAATTTATTTTAACTATTGCATTAGCATTTTAGTAAGACATGCAAGGTTTTGTTTAAGCATAGTATGTGCATTAGCATGTGAGGGTCAAGCGGCCATTTTATTAGCTACTGCGCAGCTGCAAAGAATTCCCACCAAAGCGAAAGACGTCATATGTAGATGCAGTAGACGCATGCGCAGAAGATTCCCGCGTTTTCGGCAGCCATATTAAACATTCGAATTACTTGTTAGTAAAGCACATTTAAAAGCTTCCCCTAGATGAAGTAAAATGCAGTGTAATGCAATTATTAGTATCCACGAAACATGTTGGTTACAATATTACATGTTATTTGAGAGGATCGCATATGAGCAAGTTTCTTGCGTACGAAACCTTGCTCCATCACCATGTATGACACTGGTTCCTGTTGTAAGACTGTGGCGCAGCCATTCACCTGAAGTTCAGGTTGTCTGAGGGAGCGGTGAACTGTCCCCTCTCCTCCTAGAACACCTCTCGGCACTACTGAACTTGCTACAGGAGTCCCAGCAGGTGTCCCAAAAGGGAAGTGAGCTTTGGACCAAAAAATCGAGAAAACACTGCTACGCCACAGCCTGGTCCAGCCCGACACCCTTGAGGGGATCTGTTTGCAGAGTAGGGTCGCCTTTTTGAGGACTTGCGTGACTAAGCGAGTTATGTTAGTCACCTGGTTCTCGAGGAACTGAGATACTCTTTTAGCCTTTGTCTGTAGGTTGCAGGAGAATACAATCCAAATAATAGTTCTCTAAGAACAATGCTGCCAAAAAGGAGTCACTGGCTATGATTGTGTCATCTACAGCCAGGTAAACGAATGGCACCTAGGCCTGTCTTTTCATTTGCACAAAACACCCATAAACAAATATTCACATCTAGGAACAGGCCCAAAGTCCATATAATATGATGATCAGAGGGGAAACAGGATGATTCCATGCGCAAGGCGTGATGTCACGTTCACAATATTCGCCTTAATATCAAACTTCTATGCAAACAGTGTAGAAACAAAACTTTCAGAAGTTGGAAATGAGTTTAAACATAAAATGACCCCAAGCGCTAAGCTTAATACAAATATGAAATGGGTTCAAACATATAATGACCCCAAGCGCTAAGCTGAATACAAATATGAAATGCCATAGTCTTGAATCAAAAGTCACTTGTTGCCAAATACCAGATGGCCACTTTACATGGCAAATATGCAAGGACGAGCCTTCCGATACCAACAGAAAATGTCAGTCGCATAGCCTTTCACTTCACACGCAGCCTTAAAGCGCATTGCACTTAGCTGTCCGATGCTTGCTGCAGTCCCGGCTCTGTGTGTGTGCTTCTGTCCAATAATAAAGGAGGAATTCTTGAAGCGGTAACAGAAGCAGTCTCCAGCTGAAGCGGGAACTAGTAGATTAAGCCAAGCAATGACAGGTGCAAGGCTTGGGCTTTTATAGCCAGTTCAGTGGCAGTTAACCACACATGGCTAGCCACCCCCATAAGCATGCGAGGTGCCTTAACCACGCCCATAAGCATGACAGGTGTACATGTCCAATAATGTGATACTGTTGCTAGCACCCAAAAACAAGCAGTGGCAAAACAAGCACTGGCACCAACAAATACAGTAAAAAGAAACCAACATTGGCAGTGGGAAGAAAAGGAAAAAAACAAACCACTTAGTGGACAGAAACGTGAGCAAGCGGGGACCCCTGAGGGTGCCGACATACCAGACAGGACGGGGAGCTCCTGACACCTGCTCTCTCTCTGTGGCTACCTGTTTGTTCTCTGTTACAAGCCATGTATGGTGCTGGCACCAGATCTCTGACTTTCTCTGAACTATCTCCTGTTTAATTTTAAGAGGGTTCATTATTGGGCAAGGTCCTGATTTCATTTAACTGAAATTGGAATAGAAAATATAGGATCTGACGGTACCTCACAAAAAGGTTGAGAGGAAATTTTTAATTGATCGGGGATATTGAATGTATCCTATTTAAGCCCAATATCTATGTGTGATCAGAATTTACAGTCTGGATATCTGTTATTGGTACATACAGTCTTGATAGATATATTCTGCTCCAAAGGTTGTCCACCAGGTGAGTAGCACTCGATCAGCAGCTTTGTTTATGAAAGGCAGGGACGAGAATCCGCTTGTAGAAGCTGCTCCGTAATGGAAATGCCTGACGCGTTTCGAAGCTCCATATGCTTCTCTTCAGAGGCTTGAACGGAGACAGTGTGTGCAAATGCTGAACCCACTTCTCCATTTTCATATTGCACACCCACCAATGGGAAGCTCAAATGAGACTGTGCATTGTGGGAAATGTGGTCTGGAAAGCACACAAATCTTGTCCTGTATGGACCCTGCAAGTGGACTCGTCCTCAATCCTGTTTGCGGCTGCTGACCCACGTAGCCCCGAAGAGATTACGGGGTGGTGCACACTCCGCGGCAGGACGGCCGCGTATTACATTCTGCTCCAAAGGTTGTCCACCAGGTGAGTAGCACTCGATCAGCAGCTTTGCTTATGAAAGGCAGGGACGAGAATCCGCTTGTAGAAGCTGCTCCGTAATGGAAATGCCTGACGCGTTTCGAAGCTCCATGTGCTTCTCTTCAGAGGCTTGAACGGAGACAGTGTGTGCAAACGATGAACCCACTTCTCCATTTTCATATTGCACACCCACCAATGGGAAGCTCGAATGAGACTGTGCATTGTGGGAAATGTGGTCTGGAATATATTAAAGCCTCTGAAGAGAATCATATGGTGATTCGAAACGCGTCAGGCAATACCACTATGGAGCGGCTCCTGCGGGCGGTTCCCTGTCCTTACCTACACATGAATCAAGCTGTTGCTCGAGTGCTACTTACAGGTGGACAACCTTGGAGCAGATATATATATTATACTAAACTGGGGACATGACCCCAGGGAAGATACAATTGTGGGGGGAAGGTCAAGAGTGGATTGTCTAGTTGGAGATAGTGCTCCTTGAACAGATGTGTCTTCAGAATTTTTCTGAATTGTGGTAGACTTTGAGCTGAGTTCATATCAATAGGGATGCTGTGCCAGATCCTGGCAGCATGAATTGAGAAGTCGTGCCTTTGGTTTTATGTCTTCTTGCTGATTTTTTTTTTTGTCTCCAGTCTGGTGATATCCACACTCCTGGTCTAACGTTGTTCCCTATACATGGCTAGTTTGTTTGCCAGGTAAGCTGGCGTCTTGTTGAGTGCTTTACATCTGATACAGTTGATCTTGAAGATAATCTGGGCTAGAAGGAGGAGCCAGTGTAGGTCTCTTAATGTGGAGGTGATATGATCAAATTAGTGCAAGACCTTGATGAGCTGAGCCACTTTGTGTGTGCTACCCTTAATAGGTGCCAGGGTGGTATTGGGGAGACAGTTGAGCAAGGATTTGCCTCCATCCAAATGGAAGAGGATTGTACGGTTGTTCTGAAGTCATCTTCCAACTTCACATTCTTCAAGTTGGACTAGAAACACAACTTTCTTGGTCCTGTTTGCAGTGTGTTCCTTGAATGAGCGGTCTGTGTCGAAGGTGGGATTAAAGTCTGGTTTAAGGTGGAGAGCCAATCATGAAAATGGGATTATTTTGAGCTGTGTGAATATAGGAAGAATTCAGTCTTTTTTGGGTTTTGCTTTAGTTGACAAGCAAGACTGTATAAGGGCACGGTTTGATTCTCTGTCTTTGGGTGAGGATATTTTTAGGTAGCGTTGAGTATCATCTGCATATTGATGGCTCTTGATGCTGCTGTCTGTAAGAATGGATCCAAGAGATCCCATGTAGAGGTTAAAGATGATGGGAGAAAGGATGGAGCCCTGAGGTACTCTGCAGGAGACAGGGAATTTCTGTGATCTTGTGGGAACCTATTTGCATGAACTTGCACGAGTTGGTGAGGTAGGATGTGAACCATTTCAAGATATTGCCTGAAAATCCAATGCGTTTTTTTTCAGGATGTTGATCACAGCTGGATGGTTGCTTTTGTTTTTCCATTTATTTTATTTTTAATTTTGCAATCTTCATTAATTTAAAGTTTAACATTTTACAAGATACAAGAATATGCAATGGGTAGGCACAAGAATGTCACATGTGGCACACAGTGCCACCCATTACGATACAGAATAAAGGGGAAGAAAACAAAGGGAGAATAAAGGAGGGCACATTAGTAATCAAAATGGAACTAGCTTAGGGAAGACTGTACGTATGTGGTACAGGCTAAGTGCATAGATGTCATCCTCCTATCATCGGCGAGGTGTGATCACGTCCTCAGTGTGAGGGTTGTAGTGCTTTTACCCTCCTATGCAGGTGAGGGTGAGCACTGTTAGGCATAAGGGGTAGTGGGAAGGTGTGGGAAAAGGGATAGGGTGGTGAAAAGGAAGAGCATGATAAGTGGCATGTGTGCCGGGAAGCCTGCAGTGGCGCATACAGTGTCAGTGAGCCATCAGGTGCCATCCGGTTCAGTATGCCTGTGGCTCCATTCATCGGTCAGTGTGTCTCAGGTTGGGGTACGGGCAGGAGATTCCAACACTGCTGTCATGAAAGGGCTCCAATCTGCCTCATAGATATGTAATTGGTCATTCACAGTATAAGTGATTTTTCTCGTATCCCGATATGCAATAAAGTTCAAGGCGCCATTTGGTTCACAGGGAGAGGGAGGACTGAATCCAGTGACATAATATGTAGAGTTTGGCTGTTGCAAATGACTTGTCTAGTTATCTGCATTCGTGAGAGGTCATGCCAGGGAGGTCTGAAAAATCATGGATGTTAGAAATTGGGTTTCTGGTTGGCAGAGGTATGCATCCTGTCCAAGCAGGAACCACAATCCTAGTCGGGGTAAGTCAGTAACACACTTTAAATTAGCCTGCGCTCACCCTCTGGTAGCTTGTAATAGAGAAGTCAAACTTAACTTAATAGGCAATATGTGAAGCATTTGTGCACACCACACACAGTAACAGTGAAAACACCACAAAAGGACTCCACACCAGTTTAGAAAAATAGCCAGTATTTTTAGAAGTAAAACAAGACTAAAAAGACAAAGATCCAATAATTAGAAGTCAAGTTATGAAAATTCAAAGAATAAACAGTTATATGGTGCTTAGTAGCAGATGGGGCCAACCTGGGCTATCTGTACGCACTTCACTGAGGCAAATCCAAAGGTTCAGGCCGACCGAATTGGGGCGGATACAGGAGGCACGCAGGCTCACTGAACAGTACCTTGGCTGTGTCGACGTTGAGGATGATGCCTGTAGCAAAAGAGGTGATGCAGCGCTGTCTATCACAGAAGGGGTGATGCGTCGGTTCCGAGCATCGCAAAGTTGAAGATGCACTGAGAGTCAAGAAGCGATGAACATCGAGGCAATACTTTGTCGTTGAACCGCTGGACTGTAGGCAATGCTTGCTGTACAAAGTGCTGCGTTGGGACCTTGCTTCGCAAAGTTGGAGATGGGTCTGAATCAGTGGATGATGCACCGTGCAGTCAGCGATGTGGTGTTTGCGGTTTGTGCAGCAGCGGCGATGCGCTGGTGTTTGAAGGAAATGTTCCGATCGACGCAACGTTGTGGATGAGCGGATTTTTTTTGGGTTGCAGCACAGACACTCGCTACCAAGGGCCCAAGACTGGATTGGCACCTCTTGTCAGAGCAGGACTCGCAGCAGACAAAGTCCAGATGCAGGTTGCAGGGTGAAGTCTTTGATGTCTCTGAGACTTCAGGAACAGGAGGCACGCCAACAAGCCCTTGGAGATACTTAGGTTGTGGAAGGTAGAGATGCAGGTCCTGTCCTTCTCACGCCCAGGCAAGAAGCAGCAGGCCAACACAGCAAAGCAGTCCAGCAAAGTGGCAGTCCCTCCTGGCAGCACACCAGTCCTTCTTCCTGGTTGAATGTCCTCAGTTCCAGAAGTGTTCTCAGTTTATGGTACTTGTATCCAGTTGGGTCTTTGAAGTAGGGAGACTTCAAAGAGAGGCCTTTGAAGTGCACAAGATCCTGCCTTTCCTTCCCTGGCTCCAGGCTAACTACAGGGGGCTATGCAGCCCTTTGTGTGAAGACAGGACACAGTCTTTTCAGGCAGACTTGTCAGCTCCTCCCTCCCATCCTGCTCAGGAGGACCCATCAGCATGCAGATGGCCACTCTGTCACACCTACCTTTCCTTTGTGTGTGGCTGTCTAGAGGGAAATCAGGAAGCCAGCTGTGTCACATCCCAGATGTGTATTTCAGAGACTGGCAGAGGGCACCAAATGGTTATCGTAAGGTAATGCCAACTTTCACTTATAAAATGTAATAAGACACTTCCAATGTTATCCTATGGGAGAGACAGGCCTTACAGTTGTGAAACATGACTTTAAGTATATTTCACTACCAGGACATGTAAACCTTAAAAATACTTGTTCTACTTTTAAATACACTGCTCCCTGCCCATGGACTGTCCAGGGCCTACCTTAGGGGTGACCTACATGTAAAAAAAAACAAAAAAAAAACGAAGGTTTGGGGCCTGGCAAGTAGGTTAACTTGCCAGGTCGAAATGACAGTTTAAAACTGCAAACACAGGCTCTGCTTTTGCAGGCCTGAGGCATGCTTAAAGGGATACTTAAGTGAGTGGCAAAATCAGTGCTGCAGACCCACTAGTGGCATTTGATTTATAGGTCCTGGGCACATGCAGTGCACTCTACTAGGGACTTATATGTAAATCAAATATGCCAATTGTGGATAAACTAATGTCATCTTTTAGGTAAAGAGCACATGCACTTTAGCACTAGTTAGGAGTGGTAAAGTGCACAGATTCCTCAAGCCAGCAAAAAAAAAAAATTCAGCAGAGCAGTCAAAAACAGGAAGTCAGAAGGCAAAAAGTCAGGAGAAACCACGCCAAGAATGCCAGGTCTAACAATGGAGAAGACCAAGAGGAGGTGAAGGAGTAATCCAGGCGGTACTATACTGTCGAGGGTGCCCCCAAACCTGAGACCAGTATGGAGCAAGTCGGGGCGTTCTGTTCATTGCGGAGAAGGGCATTGTCAACTACGTGGAGTGTGGCTATCTCAGTATTGCAGTATGGCCTGAAGACAGATTGGGCGTCCTGTAGAAAACTATTCTTTCAGATGTGCGCCTGGAAGGTGGGTAATATGTTAGAGGTTGGTGAGCTCGGATGGGTCCAGAGATGATGTCTTTAGCAGAGGAAAGATTTTTTTATTTTTTAAATTATAAATCTTTTTATTAAACAAGGTCATGAGATTACATACATTGGATTACGAGCGAATACAGTTAATCTTTCAGGTATATAGTTACACATATCATTGTCTCAAGGCCAGCACAACATTATTAGTACAGCCCAGCTCTGACAGGTTGCCGCATAGTTAGCGTTGGCCCAATTAGACAGTCTGCTAGGCCCTGGATCATCTTTATTCACAAGTCTCGCCTGCGCCCTCTGACTCGCCTAGTGCTGATACCTCGCCTATGTTTCTGTATTTCTCTCAGGGGGACCATATTTTTCCACATTTTTCTTGCATCCCCTGTGTTGGAAGTGGGGGTCCTTATCCCCTCACCGCCGCCACCAAATGCTGGAGGCGGGAGTCCCTGACCCCTCGTTTCAACGTTAGGCTAAGTAAGGACACTGTCTCAGATAGCCCTGCTCACCCCCTTAGTAGCTTGGCCCGAGCAGCCAGGCTTCTCTCCAAGGCACGAGTGTACAGTATGTGCAACCACACTCACTGCAACCCAGTGATGTCACCAAAAATAGACTCCACACGAGTTTGATAAAACGAGTATAAACTTTATTTAAGAAGTTATACGATATGACCACATGATACAAAACCAACATATAAGAATGGGTAGTATTCCTTCCGGTGGGTTGGTAGGTTCTAATCCCAACCACCGCTTCTAACCAACAGTTAAGCTCACTTCTAACCATTTCCAAAAGGTTAGGCAAGTCGTATTGCTAGAATCGCACACGTTGCAAAAGAAAGAAATACTGCAATGCGTAACGATATTCTCTTGTACTGTGCAACAGAGAAACAATGCCCTACGTAGCGCCACAGTCATGTACTTTGCAATAGAAGGAACAATGCAATGCGTATCACTACCAGCATGCCCTGTACCAGGAAGAAACAAAGCAATGCGTCACGCTACAATCATGTACTGTGCGATGAAGAAATAATGCAATGCGCCACGTTACAATCATGTACTCTACAAGGGAAAAATAACGCAGTGCGTATCGCACCAAGCATGTCGTTCGTCAGGCACAAATGAGGTCAGGCGTCATACGACAGTTTGATAGTTCGCTAGTGTTAGAAATGGGATTTTTAGTAGGTTTGGGCATGGGCCAAAGCCAGGCAAAAACCACCACCCTAGTCAGGATAAGGGAGTTACACTCCTAAAATAACCCCTGCTCACTCCCTTTGTAGCTTGGCACGAGCAGTCAGGCTTATCTTCGAGGCAGTGTGTAAAGCATTTGCACATAACCAACAGTAATACAGCGTAAGCACTACAAAAGGACACCACACCAGTTTAGAAAAATATCCAATATTTTTATATACTAAAGACAAGACCAAAAACGATAAAAATCCACCATACAGTACTTAAAAATCTTCAGTTATCAAAATATGCTTTAAAAACAGTTCCTTGAGGTCGATAGCTCCGTCCGGGGCTATCACAGCGTCGTGAGCAAACCAATCCAAACAGTTCTGGCTGACCGCGGCGTCGCGGGCCAGCTACGGTGTCGGGAAGACCAGCAAACAGTACCTTTTAGAAATGCAGGGTGTTGGCGACCTCTCGTTGGGCTTCCGAAAGCACGGCGTCCGCAGGCGTCTGTTCCGGAGGTCGGTGCAGGAGTCGTCGGGGCCCTCAAAGTCACACGCGTTGCAGATCGATCTCTCTGTTGAAGTCAGGAGCGCTGGCATCGGCAGGCGCCGGGTGCTGCGGTGCCCTCAGGTCGCGGTGCGAGCAGTGGCTCGGTGGCGGCGTCGGATGGCGTCGTCTGTGAGACCAGGGTCGCAGGGCGAGATGAAGGCGGTGCTCGTCAAGGTGCTGGCAGGTCACGGTGCAAGCAGCGGCGGCGTCGTTGCTGAAGCGCTGTCGTCGGCTGACGGACTGGAGTCTATGGCGTCGGTAGGCCAAGGCTGCAGTGCTGGATGAGGGCGGTGCATCGTGTAACTTTACGAGCGGTGCCCTCGAACCACGTTGCAAGCAGTGGCGTAGATTTCGGCGTGGAGCGGCGTCGTCTGGGATACCAAGGCGTCGTCGTGAAGCGAGGCGGTGCGGAGTGCAGTGCCCACAGGTCGCGGTGCGAGCAGCGGCTCGGTGATGGCGTCAGCAGGCGTCGTCAGTGAGACCAGGGTCGCGTTGCGGCGGTGCCCTCTGCGGTGCCAAGGCGTCGTCGTGAAGCGGTGCGGAGTGCGGTGCCCACAGGTCGCGGGGCGAGCAGCGGCTCGGTGGCGGCGTCGGTGAGACCAGGGTCGCGGTGCCCTCTGCGGTGCCTTCGGGACACTGAGTCGGCAGCGGCGTCGTCTACGTCGTCGAGTGCTGAGGGCAGAAGAGCTTGAAGTCTTTGTTGTGCCTGAGACTTCTTAAACAGGGGGCAAGCTCTACCTCAAGCCCTTGGAGAAACTCACAAAAGTAGATTGCAGAAAGTCCAGTCCATGCCTTTCACTGCCCAAGACAGAAGCAGCCACTGCAGGCCAACACAGAAAAGCACACAGCAAAGTGGTAGTTCCTCCTCACAGCTTCTCCGGCTCTTCTTCTTGGCAGTCTTCTTGATCCAAAAGAGTTCTAAAGTTCAGGGGTCTGGGCCCCAGTATTTGTATCCAAAAATCCTTTGATCTTCTAGGCAGAGGGTGTCTGTGCCCAGCCAGAACCAGTTCTGCCTTCTCTGGGGTGATTTCCTGGCAGGAGGTGGAGACGGCATTGTCTTTGAGGTGCAAGGAAATCTCCCCCTTCCCCTTGTAGCCCAGGTCTATTCAGCCCTTTCCTGACTTACCTAGACCACGGGAGCCCCTCCGGCCCCCCAGCCTTCTGTCATCCAAAACCCAGACAGGCAATCCACATTCCAGCAGAGGCACACGGGATGACTGAGCAAGAAAATACCTACTTTCTAAAAGTGGTATTTTCAAACACAATGTAAAAATCACCTTCACTAAAAGATGCATCTTTAGATTCTGAGTTCAGGCATACTAAACTCTATTTTATTACCGGATTCCCTGGGCCAGTTGCGTTTATAAGTTTTTATAAACAAACCGCCCATTCTATCCTATGGGGAACTGGTAGCCTTGCAATAGTGAAAAACGAAATTTGCTGTAATTCACTATCAGGACATGCCACACACACCAGGGCATGTCCCACCTTTCACATACACTGCACCCTGCCCACAGGGGTACCTTGGGCCAACCTGAGGGGTGTCTGACATGCAAGAAAAGGGAAGGTTAGGGACTGGCAAGTGTGTGCACTGGCCAGTCGACATGGCAGTTACAAACTGCGCGCAGACTCTGTAATGGCAGGTCTGAGGTACCGTTTTCAGGGCTACTCACGGGGGTGGCACAACCAGTGCTGCAGGCCCCCGAGTAGCATTTGATTCACCAGCCCTGGCACACGCAGTGCACTTTACTAGGGGCTAACAGGTAAATCAAATATCCAATCATGGAAACACCCATCCATAACACAATTTACACAGAGAGCATATGCACTTTAGCACTGATTAGCAGGGGTAAAGTGCCCAGAGTCCTAAAACCAACAAAAACAGGAGGCCAAAAAGCAAAAAGTCTGGGGGTGAACCCGCTGAAAAAGCCAAGTCTAACAGTTAGCAGCAATAATGCAAAGTGTAATACGACAGTTTAGGTGCTCCGTTAACAGTGCCCCCAATATGGATCAATGATGACACAAAAGTACTGCTTCTCACTCCGGCCCCAGACTGCCCCTCCTTGGGCCAGCACAGGCCGAGATCCGAGCCGAAGCAACAGGCTTGCGCAGCTGACGGAAGCGAGAGGCAGATAGAGTGTCCCTCCGGGCCCGCACTCCCACCCCAGGTGGTGATCCACGTTACCTGGGGGGGCACGACCCCACTTTCCTTTCCTACTTCAGCGACTTGGGCCTTGATCCAGAACTCCGTCACGGGGTACGGCGAGCTCGGGCTGGCGGCTCAGCTCCTCCGGGGCTGCTGGTCCCGGCCGCTGCTGTTTCACTCAGACGGCCCGATGACTTGGCCCTCCTTCCGGCGGTCTCAGTGAACACCGAGACCCGCCCTCAGCACTGTGGAGACTTACTTCGAATTTGGTGCACACACTACCCAGGCACTCCTCACCAGCGCCTCAGGTTGCACCTCGACACGCACTCTGCGCGTCCGAGATTCGCCTCTTCTCTGGTGCTCACAATGAGCCGGCACTCTTCACCAACGCCTCTGCTTGCACCTCGACACGCACCCTGCGCGTCCGAGTCTCTCCTCTTCTCCCGGTGCACATGATGTCCAGGCGCTCTTCACCAATGCCCTGGCTGCACCACGATACGCACTCTGCGCGTCCGAGACTCACTTCTTCTTATGGTGCACACAACGACGAGGCGCTCCTCACCAACACCCTGGCCTGCACCACGACATGCACTCTGCGCGTCCAAGACTCCCTTCTTCTTTCGGTGCACACAACGACAAGGCGCTCCTCACCAACACCTTGGCCTGCACCACGACACGCACCCTGCGAGTCCGAGACTCCGCTTACTCCTGCGTGCCCACGATCACAAGGCACAACTTCTGAGGGTCTCAAGCTGCAAAAGCACGCGCACACCGCGTTGCTTGGGACTTCTCTGGAAACTTTTATGTTCCTGTGTTTCCAAACAGGGCGCCAGCTCACCTCTGGCTCTTGGTGTTACAAGACACAGCACAAAGCACAGTCTTCTTCAAGCAGGGGGACCCAGCGCCTCCAAGCACAGTCCCAACAGCCTCTCCCTTGGTTAGAACAGCAAACTGCAGACCAGCCCCAGGTCACGAAGCAAGGATTGGTCTTTCCACAGCAGTCTCTTCAGTTGCTCCTTCTTTAGCAGACGTTCCTCTTGACCACAGAATGGGTCCAAGCCTTTTCAGTCTCAATCCATCTCTGTTTCATTCCAGCGTTCAGGGGTTTCAGCTCTCATAGTTACACTCCTTAATGTCTTTGAAGTTCGTTTGTGCTCTGGGGTCCCTGACCCCTCCCTAAATCAGTTCTGGGTGTCTCCCTCCCAGTGTCACCTTTCTCCCTTTGATACTGGGGGTCTGGATCCTTAATCACTCAGCAGGAGATGGGTCAATTGGTTTATAGCACCAGCCCAGGCCTTTTCACCTCCCGGGCTTCTCCTCCCCCCTACTCTCCAGATGCAGGGCAGCCTGGTGCCATCTCAACCCCTCCCTGGGTCAAGACCTCTCCCAGCTCCTCTCACCTTCCAGATCCAGACAGTCAATCCACATTTCAGCAGAGACGCACAGAAATGCTTAAAGCACAAAACCCAGCCACTTTCTAAAAGAGTGGTTTCTGAACACACAGTGACAAAACCACCTTCACAGAAAGATGTGTTATGACACTGTGAGTTCATACATACTAAACTTCACCTCTCCATTATAAACTTACAGGAAACTAGGCTAACAAACACAACACCCAGCCTCCCCCATTCTGTCCTATGGGCAGGATGGCCTTTCAGCATTGAAAAACAAAATGGAGTGTTTTTCACTGTCAGTACATAACACACACCTTAGGATATGTCCTGCCTTTTACCTACACTGCACCCTGCCCAGGGATTACCCGGGACCTACCACAGGGGGGTCCAATGTGTATGCAAAAGGGAAAGTCAGGCCTGAGAAGTGGTTGCACTTGTCAGGACAACATGCTAACTTGGCAAACTGCGCGCAGGCCCTACATTGCAGGCCTGAGTTCCCTTCTCCGTGCGCCTTTGCATTACTAGCCCTGGCACACACAGTGCACATCACTAGGGACTTTACTAGTAAGGCAAACATACCAATCATGGCCAACCAATTACCATTACATTTTACATAGGGAACACTTGTACTTTGACACTGATCAGCAGTGGCAAAGTACCCAAAGCATCTAAATTGGCAACTCTGTCAGGAAATCGGTCTAGGGGGAAAGCAAAAAGTTTAGGGAACTTTAGCCAAAAAGGCCAAGTCCTATACCCTGCTATTATATATAACCTTTTCCGCTTGGTAACACCAGTCAAGATCAATCTCCCACTCAGTCACAGTTGGGGGGGGGGGGGGGAGGGGGGATGTGTGACCCCCACCTACGTGCTATGTTATGCTTTGTCACTCTGGTGGCCAGGGCACGCCAGGTTCTCGTATGCCTAGGCCAAACTTCCTCTCCCTTAATCATTAGTAGGAGACCCTTGGCATCCACAGGTATCTCTTCTCCCGTGACCCTGGACATTATCGCCACCACTCCCTGCCAGAAGCGAACGACTACTGGGCATTCCCATATTATATGGAAGAATGATCCCTCCACCTGGCAGCCTCTTATGCAGTGGGATGACTGTACTTTGCCCCATTTGTACAGCAGTGTGCGGGGGTAGTATGAGCGATGCAGGATTCAGTTGTATCAGTCTAAATCTAGACCTAATTGCTATCCCCCTAGGCCCTCTTAGATCCTCGAGATTGCCTAAGTCAGTCACTCAGGCGCGCAGGGAGATCAGGGGATCTGGTGAATTGTATATTAATTTCTTATATATTGTAGACGTTGCCATGTCCGATATGGGATCTGCCAGCAATCGGTCCTCTAGGGGGGAATAGTCGGGGATGGTCTCTCCTCATTTTATATGTCTATTTCGTGCATGCGTGAGCCACGCATAGGGAAAGACCTGGGTAGGCGAGAGCTGAAATTCGGTTTTCAGGTCATTTAAAGATAAGTGCTGTTCCCCTCCATATGTCGCCTAGATGGTCAATATCTATGGCTCTCCACCCCGAGAAGCCCATCAAGGTGGCTACTTCCCTCAGTTGGTCGCCCACCCACAGTGGTGTCATCGCTGTCAGACGGCGATGATACCCTAAATATTTGTTTGCTGCAAACCAGCACTCTATTACTGTTGCTGTATGGGCCGGAAGATCTTGTGTGAGCCTTCAGGCGTAAAGCAGGGCTTTGTGATTCCCATTAGGCATAGCCTCCCTATCCATTCTATAGGCTGGTTCCTCTCTTCCAGTGTATATCCATTCATTTATAACCATCAGCTGTGAGGCCCAATAGTATAGTCTGGTGTCGGGAACGGCGAGGCCGCCGTCATAAACTCCTCTCTGTAATTTATTCAACGCTATCCTAGGTGTTCCTCCCTGCCAGATTAGGATGCGGAGTTCCTGAGCTACCTGCTTAAAGGCGGCCGGAACCAGTTAGGGTGCGTTTTGCAACACGTAGAGGAGGCGTGGCAGGGTCATCATTTTGTATAAAGCTGCCCTTCCCATCAACGTCCGGGGAAGCATACGCCAGTGTCTCGTGTCTGCCTGAAATCTTTGTAGTAAGGGATAAAGATTTTCTTGTAAAAAGGACTGAGGGTCCCGGGATATGTACAGGCCCAGATACTTAAAACCTTCTTCTACCACCGGGGCTGCACAGTTAGCCGGCAGCCGCGGAGGAGGTCCAGAAAGGGGCATAACAATTGATTTTGTCCAATATATAGTGAAGCCTGAGTAGCTGCCAAACAACTCAAAAATGTGCAACACCCGGGAGATGGAAAAATAGGGTCTCGATAAATATAGGAGTATATCGTCGGCATGAAGAGAGATGTGCTCCTCCCAGCCTCCAGGTGCCTGAATACCCCATATCATCGGGTCTCTCCTAATCGAATGTGCCAGTGGCTCCAATGCCATAGCAAATAGTAGCGGTGACAGGGGACAGCCCTGCCTAGTTCCCCTCCCCGGTGAGAACCCACAAGACAGCATCCCATTAACCCTGACCTGTGTGAGTGGGTCGTGAAATAAGTTTTACCCACTTACAGAACTTTGGCCCGAAGCCCAGCCTGGTTAGTACTGCGAATAAATAAGCCCACTCTATACCATCAAATGCCATTGAGGCATCAAGTGCCATCAATGCCGATTGGGGAGATGTAGGGGTGGCTGTCATATGTAGGACTCCGTAGAGTCGCCGTAGGTTGTGACGAGTACTCCTGAGTGGCATGAAGCCCAACTGGTCTGGTCTATATGAATAAGAGTCTAAGGACTGCCGCCAATCTGTTAGCTAGAGTCTTAGCTAATGCCTTCGCCTCGAAGTTTAGTAGGGAGATTGGTCTGTATGAACTACAGCTCTCTGGGAGTTTCCCCGCATTGGGTATCACCACTGTCGTGGCTAAGCATTGATCTATAGGCAGTGTACCTAATTCGATGGCTTCTTCGAGCATGGCTAATAGTGGACGAGTGATTTTAGAAGCCATGCCTTTAAACAACTACTGGAAGGCCATTAGGGCCCACGGCTTTACCGGATCGTAGGGATCCCAGCGCCAAGGCCAGCTGCTCTTCAGATAGGCCTGCCTCCAGAGTGACGCTCATGTCTTTGATGAGCATCGGGAGTGAGAAGTCGGCCAAAAATTCTGCGCAATATTGGGCAGATCTTGGACTTGCAGGAGCTTCATAATAGGACGCGAAGGCTTCTGCTATATAGGCATTTGTTGTATGGACGGCGCCTCCTTCATCCCTAATTACCGCGACCCAGGACCTTTTTTTTTTTTTTTTTTTTTTGTCTCGTTTGTCGAGTCAAGCTAAGAGCTTGGAGGCTTTGTCCCCCACATCGTAAATCCTACGTTGTGTCGTCAATGCATGTGCCCGCGCTTCGTTTTCGGCCAGCGCGTGCAGCTCACGTTGTCGCAGGGTTAGTCGTTGTCTTAGGTCGGAGCTATCACCCTCGATCGCCTCCTGTTGTATTTTTGTTATTTCTTGCTCCAACCTATGAAACTTGGAGGCCTCCTCTTTCTTTTTCCACTAATTAGCGCCTGTCCCCGCAGTACTGTCTTAAACGCTTCCCAGAGTGTCACGTGGGAGTCTACCGTCCCTTCATTTTCTTCAAAATACAGTTTCAGTCCCTCCTCCAGTTTCCCCCTCAGCTCAGGGTCACGGAGATACCAGATTTCTATCTTAGGGAATCCTGTTTAAACTAGTCTTTAGTCCCATGAGAGTGACGCATGTAGGGGAGTGGTCTGAGATACCCATAGCCAAAACTCCCCACTTGGTCATGCTGCGTAAACATGTAATCTATTCTAGAGAATGACATGTGGCGAGCCGAGTAGTATGTGAATTGTTTGGTTTGTGGGTTATGTGCCCTCCATATGTCTGCCAGCCCCATTGCCATGAGGAAATCCGGAAGAACCCGTCCCCCGGGGTGTTCCCATGCGCTGTTTAACCGATCTAACTCTGCATTTGCGTCTATCCCCATCAGGAGGACTCCCGGTGGAAGCTCCAGCAACAGTGCACCTATTTTGGGAAGCATGATTGAGTGTAACCTGGGCGGCACATATGCGGAGCAAAGGGTCAAGGGGCGCACCTCCCAACTGCCCCCAAGTGCCACCCCGCGACCTGCGTCATCGCGTAGTATCTTATGAATTGTTAGGGGCAGAGAGTTGCATACCAGGATACCTACCCCTCTAGAACCACCCGAGTACCTGGAGTGGGCCGCTAGCTTATAGCCAAAGTGATCCATGGCTTTATATTGGCTACCTTTTAGGTGTCTCCTGAAGTATTACCACTTCTGGGGCATGACGTTTAATGTGTTGGAGAACCAAAGTCCGCTTGATCTTGTTCCCAAGGCCATTCACGTTCCAGGACCAGATACGGACTTAGAGGAAAAATTTGAACTGTCTTAAGAGTGTCCGGGAGTTTTCCTTGGCTGAGGGAGATGTTGACAATATGGTGGAAGGGTGGAAAGACCTCTCCTTTGAGCAGTGTGATGATGGATGAAGCGAGAGTTCTAGATATTGGAGAGATCCCCATGCATGAATCTATTGAAGGAGGACCATTGGGTGGTGAGGAAATAGGGGATGGTTGGTAGTGAGGGGGTGTGGAAGTAATAACATTGGATCTGATTTTGTTGATCTTGGTGAAGAAGAGGCTGATGCCATTTAATTTGTCAACTGATGCAGGGACTGTGGGTTCTGGGAGAGGGTTGGTTCAATGTATTGCTGCCTTGAAGAGGGCTTTGCTTCTGATGGATACATCACTGATGGTGGTTTTCTAGTAAAAGGCTTTAGCTGCAATTAGAGTTAATGTTTTAGTAGTGTGCGGCCAGCTGAGAGTTTGAACTTATTCTGTTTTCGCATTGTACGCTTGTTTTCATTAAGCTCTGACATTTGTGGTGGGCTGAAGTGTTCTGAAAAGTTCCTGATTTTTTCCCCCCACATGATGGGGGGGAAAAGGTTATTTTGAAATGGAAGGTTATTTTTCCTCTTTTCAGTTGTACTTGATGCTGAGGTGTAGAATATTCGATGGTGAAGGGGGTTGGCAAGGTGCTCGGTCCAGTCGGGTCTGTAGGAATCTAGCGGCAGATATGAGGAGATGCTAATAGAATGAGTTCTAGTGTGTGGTCTTTAGAGGAGGGAGTGAACCAGGTTTCAATGATGGAGAGTGAACCTAGATTGTGATGGATGAAGACATCAGTGATGTCTGAAGTGTGTAAAACTGCACAGTGTGCATTGAAGAGCATTAACCACGTATGAGGTTATGATACAAACACAGTATGAATGGTTGTAATTACAAAATTCACGGATAGTGTACCCTTTTTCATGCTTAGAGTCCCAAAATGTTCTCTGTTTATTATTGGTATGGGCAGCATACATGGTTAATGTAGTAATTTATACCAAAGTTTCCAACAATATTTTTAACATACCAGACAATGAAATATATAAGTGACTGTATCTATCAGCCCTTGTTAGTCTCCCATCTATGACACATTCCGGTGTGGCAACTTTTCGTTGTTCCCCCTCCAGGCAGATGATGCGCTCCAATCATAGGTCCAGTTTGCCTCCAGCCTGGCTCAATTATAGTACTTGACAAGTTCATGCTCTAACCAGATCCTGACCGTGGCAGCAGGCTATCAGACACCTCAGTAAATGAGCCGCGTGGTGTTGGTCCTGACGCGGTGGGGGGCTCAGCTACATCATCCTCCCACATTGCTCGAGTCAATGATGTAGCACATGTTAATGTAGCTGTTTCACAGGTCCTGGGGAGGTGCACTAAGCTTCGCCAGTAGCAGTGTTAGTGAGACAAGTCTCCTGATTGTTGTAGGTAGTCGCTTGGTACATCTTAAAAGGGCCGTTTTAGAGGTTGAGTTTACTTGTATGTCTATCATTGCATAAACATACTCAAAGATCTGCACCTAGTATGCTACAATATGGGAACAGTGCCAGGAAAGGTGTAGGAAGTCTGCATTCGGTGCAGAGCAGCGTACACAGTTGGTTGCAACCCCTGCCCCATATTTGGCTTAAATGGGGTGCTGTAGGCTTGATGCAAAAAGTTGAAGCGAAAGATTCTTAGTCGACCATTTGCCAGTTTGTTTGAAGCAATAGAGCCATTTTTGCTCCGTAAATGTGTGGTCCTGGGGTGTTTCCCATTCAGCTTCAGCAGTTGGGACAATCATTGGGGCATCTGCCTGTGTTGTCGTGTATAATTTAGTGGTCAAGTGAGCGTTGGATTGCAGTAGTAAGAGAAAGAAGAGTGCTTTGCAAGCTCTTGGTTCCTGCGGAAAGGATGAGGTAGTGCGCTTTGCGAATGGTGCGCATGCGTACATTTTTCTGCTAGTGTAGTTTGTATTCGTCGGCTGACTGTGGCCAAGTCCAATATAGGCGCCACCAACGAATAAATCTCTTATCTCAGTTATCCCTCACTCTCTTATTCTCTGGAGGGTCTGCCTGTCAGCCATGAGTGAGTAAAGTGGGTGGTGGGTCAGGGACTGTTTGGCATATAGCTCAGGGTGGGCTGAGCATTTTCTGATGTCCTCACAGGCAAGTCGTGCACTCTTGATTGAGTTCAATGCAGTACAGCCCCTTCGAGGTGCCCTCCCTGTCAGGGCACGCAAGGGTATTGATGTGCTGTGCCTCTCTCAATTGCGAAGTGGGGCATATATGGCAGGGGGTGTATCCAGTAGTGTGTGTACTGTGTCTGTGTGCAGTAATAATACATCTCAAAATCTGGTGTTGCTAATCCCCCTCGTCATACGGCAAAATGAGTGCCTACCAGTTTATTCAGGGCTGACCTCCCGTCCATGCTAGGGTGATGGGTACTTTCACTTAGTGCTTTGAAAATGTCACTAGGACAAAGTTTTTTTTTTTTTTAAGTAGGGCCATTTCTAAATGTCATTATGGGTTCAAGCGTGAAAGACTAATGTCTTTATTATGTAGAAGTAAGTGCCAGTGATTAAACTAATTTACCTGGAACAGGAATTCTGGCCCTAGGTCCTTCCAGATGCGAAAAGGTCCAAATAGGTGACACCCGTGTCTGTGATACTTTGGGCTGGTACTTAGTCTTGATATGTAAAACGGATGTATACAATATGTATACGTGTGGCTGGTACACAGTCTGGGCATTTGTTTGGTACTGTAATGAGATTTGTTGTAAGTAAGACTACACCAGACAGATCTACACTTATTTTTTGTACTCTCATCTCCACAGGTAAAACTTCAAGAGTGGCTGCGTCTTCTGAAGAAAGAAGAGGAATATATTTTGGAGTCCAAAGTCAAGGAAGAGGAACAATATAAAACCATGAGGGTGAGTGGCTGCAGTCAGTGCTGTGTGTCTGTATTTGTATTTGCCCAGGTACTTGTGTGCACCCCTTAAAGTTCAAGACACACAGAAGCTGATGAGACACCCTACAGACTGGGTCGTGATACACACTTGGTAACCAGATTCACTTCTGTTGGGCATTGGGGCTGAAATCAAGGCTGTGTTGTAAATTAACAAAAATAAAAATTCATTTCCTCATCCTAAGGTAATAGTTACATAGTGTGTATTAGTGTATGTATTTACATATGTGGTATTTTCTGGCAGTGTATGCCTGTGTGTGTGCAGGCATGTTCGTACTTGTGTTACAGTATGTGTTCAATCGATGGGTGGTTCTGGAGTTATCTTTGGAAGTGCATGCATACCTGTGCATCTCTATAGTTGTGTAGTGTATTTTGTGGGTATGGTTAAGTGTTTGTGTGTGTCTTTGTATGTATTTTGAGTCCTAGAATATGCCACTATTCATGCACATTTGTGTGTTTGAGGGATGTGTATGCTTTAATCTGAATTTATTGGCTGTGAGTTTGTAGTTCCATATGTTAATGTCTGTCTGAGAGTTTGCACATCACAAGGTTTGGTGGTATATTTGTGAGTGCAAATACATGTGTGCATCTTTAGGAGTGTGTGCCACTGTGAGTCTGTTGTATCTAATGGTTCTGGATATTTACATCTGTGAGATTATATTCACTGAAAAAAACAAAGGTTACAGGGACGTTATAGTTAGGTTCAGATTTCACTCGTACAAAACCATTGAAATTTAGCAGTAATAGTTGCCTGAGCTAACTATAACCTACGCCCTGCAATGAACTGATTATGACCTCGCATATTACATTACTGACGACATGCTCAGTGACATCACTGATGACATCATTGACATCCCAAAGGACATCCTCCAGTGCGTATAAGTGTTTCCTAAAAGTTTGAGAGTTAAAGATATATATACTAAGCTACTGCATAAGTTAAATTACTATTCTTTTTGCACTACTGAGTGATAATGTTTCTAATATATGCCATCTGAGTGGCACTGTGACTGTATCAGCGTGGGAGTGAGTGTCTGAGTGGCTGTATGGGTGAATAAGTTGGTGTGTGAGTAGCTGTTTGGGTGAGTGAGTAGCAGTATGGGTGAGTGTGTGTGTGAGTGGCTGTATGGATGACTATTGGCTGTGTGAATGACTATGGGCGAGTTACTCGGTGTGTAAGTGGATGTATGGGTAAGTGAGTGGGTGTGTAGATGAGTGAGTGGGCACAAGAGTTATTGTATTGATGTGCGAATGGGTATGTAAGTGGTTTTTTGGATGAGTGAGTGGATGCGTGAGTGGCTGTATGGGTGAGTGAATACCTCTGTTAGTAGCTGTATTGGTGATTGAGTAGCTGTATGGGTGAGAGTGGTTGTGTGAGTGGCTGTGTGACTAGGTATGTGAGTGGTTGTATGCATGTGTGAGTGGCTGTATGGGTCTGTGAGTGGGTGAGAGTGGTTTTGTGAGTAGCTGTATGGGTCTGCGAGTGGCTGTATGGGTGAATGAGTGGTAGTATGGGGATGTGAGTGGGACTGTGGATGATGTCATCAGTGATGTTATTTGAGATGTCATGAGTGATGTAATATGTGAGGTCATAAGAAGTGCATTGCAAGGGTGTGATCAATAGTGAGACCCTCCAGGATTTTGCGATTTCACGATTTGCAAAATAATCACGAAATCGGCACTTTTGTAAAAAGGCTGCGCTTTTTACAAAAGTGCCCGCGAAATCAGGGCTTGGCGGCTGGGCGGCAGAAAGCTTCAGCAGTCCTGTCTCCTGCAAGAAGAGCCAAGCCACGCCTGCAAGGCAATTCCTGCATTGAGTTCTCCGCAACAAATTGCAAGCATTTACAGTGAAGAACAAAAGAGCTGTATGGTTCTCGTCTGATGTGTACAAAGGGGGACACGCACAGGGCTCGAAAAATCATAAAAGTTGCACTAGACCTGCAGGTCTAGTAACCTACAAAATCTCCTCGACCTAACTGAAATGCACTTGACCTCTGACTCTGAAAGTAAGCAAATGTGACAATTTAACAAGATTTAAAAGCATTTTTATTGCTCATTTACTTTATGAGCAATAAAGATGCCTTTAAATCTTGCTATCTTGTCACATTTCCTCTGCTTTCAGAGGCAGAGGTCAAGTGTCCGTTTGTTTTCCTACTCGCCAGAAAGGGTGAGTAGGACCTAAAAATAGCTCGTCCTGAATGAATCCGACTCTCAAATGCGAGCGGTAGAGTGGATTTTTCGAGCCCTGACGCAGGTGGGCACAAACACTGGAACATGAAGTTTTCCCACCAGGGGCGTCCATATGTGGAACCATTGCTCAGCATAACAAGGCGGGGCCAGAGGTCGTGGGAAGGCGGCCATTTCGACAAGGCACAACTAACCATTTCTTATCAGCTGCAGAGATTAGCTTGGTGCCCGAGAAATCAGGGCTTGGTGGCTGGGCCGCAGAAAGCTTCAGCAGTCCTGTTTCCTGCAAGAAGAGCAGAGCCACGCTTGCAGGGCAATTAATGCATTGTGTTCTCAGCAACAACGTGCAGGTAGCAAGGGGGGCTTTTTTTTATTGTCCCCTCCAGCTGTGTCAAAGATAAAGGCCAAGTTAAGGGGCCATCAGGCGGCTCCTTTTGATCAAGTATCCTGACTGGACGTGGCCTGGAACCTTACTTAAATACAAATACAACAGAGCGGAAACAAAAGAACACCGCTTGTTATCACTTCACAGGTACTTGAGAGGCATGCTTTTGACTTTGTTCAGTCCCTTTATGTAAGTAAGTGCATGCACTGTAAGAATGTCGAAGTGTTGGTCTGGCCAAGTATTTACAAACATAGCAATTTAAATAGTAATATTTTATTTCTTTTATAGCGGTACTCATCCCAATGCAGGGTTTCAGAGCGCTTTACATAACATACACATTAGACATTGATAATAAATCATGTAAGTGTGTAAATCAGTGTGCAAGATGTGTTACATGAGTCAGTGAGGGTTATAAGGTGTAGGAGTCACATGTCCTTCACAGCTCACTGTGCTATGTTAGAAGGATTATAATTTATGAATTGCAATTAACAAAAGGATTTCTGTATTCAAAGCAGTAACTAACCTACATAAAATAAAAATCTTTCATCTGCATGCTACGTGATGTGCTTTGCAGGAGACACATTAACCGTCTATACTACTTTGATGCAAATCTGGGACTACACAGAACTCTCCAGCAAATGCTTTAACCTCCAGAGTTATCTCACCATTATTATTATTCCCTGAGATTTACTGGGTGCCTCTGTAGCAGAAGCCTTAACCCCAAAAAATATTTTAAAATGCAGACTTTGCAACCAATTAAGCAGAAGAGATTTACTACCATGCTACTCCTTCTTGCCAATTTCTTCATGGCAAGGCTTAGAAAAAAAAATGTTATTAGTTGAGGCCCAGATTTTGCGGAGGGATTGCACCACTTTTTTTTTTTTTTGGAGCAAGCCCAAAGCAAAATCTAATTTGTTAAATCTCATAATGCGCTTAAATGTACTCATGATATGCCTGATAAACCTATTTGTGAGGTCTTAATATCTGATGTCACTTCCAGAGAGATCACGTCCTGTGATCCCACGTGCAATGCCACGCGTCGTGGCGTCATGTGCTATGGTGGCATGCGCCATGATGCCCCTTGCAAACTACGTAACTTGGTTAGTCCCCCCACTTCTTTTTTTTTTTTTTTTTTTTTTTTTTTTTTTTTAGGACTTGTGCCCTGGAGGAGGAGGTGGTGGAAGGTGGAGGTGTCAGTCAGTATAATCATGTGTGCAACTTGCTGTTTACTGCGCAGTTTTAAGTGCATGAGCAGCCGGGAGAGAATCGAATTACAGCAAACCATGGTGTATTCTTGTAAGCAGGGTTGGTGTGCGGGATTGTGGAAGGGTTGTTGCCACTGGTCATGGTAGGGGTACCTGCACCCTGTTCTGGGGCGAGAGTAGATGGGAAGCGGGGCGCAGCTTTGGGCAGCAACGCATCCCCTCTCCTTGTTTTGGGACCCAGCATGGGTGCATTTAGGCTTGCAAGAGTGTCTTAGACTCTTGCGGGCACGCCAATTTAAAAGTAGAGAGTTATGATAGGCCCTGGGATCTTTATTTCCCTTAGGCCATATCACTCCTGTGGAAGTCAGAGTCCCGCAGGTTCTCTGATTGGCTGCCAGCAACATGAGAAAAATGTTGCTGCCAGCCATTACAGGACTCTGGTACTTAGCATAGCAAACAAATACTCTCAGACACTTTAAAAATGCCTATTTGAAAGTGGAATACTCTGCTAAAATAGTTTCCATTGATTTAAGACTGAAAAGGAATGATTACTAGTAAAATAAAGTGCCGCAATAATGCCGCTATATTGCAATTTTTGTGCCGCAAAATTTGCAAATGTATGCTGCAAAATCCTGGGGGGTCTGTATAGTTAGCTCAGGTAACTATAACTGCTGAATTTCTCTGGTTTTGTACGAGTGAAATGTCAGCCTAACTATTAGGTTAGGGGTGGGCGGAATTTGCGTAGTTGCGCTACGCAAAGCTCCGCGAAACGGTAAAAAAATCTCAGTGAGCACGCAAAAGTGCCGCGAACACGCGGAATTGCTTGTTCCGCCCGTTCTCGATGCTTTTTTCCTGTTCGCGAACGCTGTTTGCTTGCTCGGGGAGAAATATCTTGCGAACACGCATTATGAAAGCGCGAACAAGCAAAAAATTCCGCAAAGCAGCGGATCGCGGAATTTTTGGCAATTCCGCGTTCTCCGCGGAACGTGAAATTACCCAAATTCCGCGAGCGGAACAGAATTTACCGCTCAGGCCTACTAACTATAACGTCCCTGTAACCTTTGGTTTTTGCAGTGAATTTGTAAGTTTTTTAAAATTCTATTTCCTAACTATAACGTCCCTGTAACCTTTGGTTTTTTTAAGTGAATTTCTAAGGTTTTTTCTTTACTTTTATTTCCTAACTGTAACCACTAATCTTTGACAGTGAGTATGGCTGAGTGCATGAGTGTCTCAGTAGGTCTGTGAGTGGGTAAGTGAATCTTTGAGTGGGTCTGCAAGTGGGTGCATGAGTGTTTCAATGGGTCTGTGAGTCTGAGTGGATGCATGAGTATCGAACTGGGTCTATGAGTGGGTGCAAGGGTGTTTGAGTGGGTATCTGACTGGGTGCAGAAGTCTGAGTGGGTCTGCGAGTGGATGTATGAGTCGTTGACTGGGTCTGTCAGTGGGCGCACAAGTCTGAGTGGGCGTGTGAATGGGTGTGTGAGTGTTTGAGCAGGTCTGTGAGTGGCTGTAATAGTCTAAGTGTGTGCAACTGGATGCATAAGTCTCTGTGTGAGTATGTGAGTGGGTGCATCCTTGTCTGAGTAGGTATACGAATGAGTGCATGAGTCTCTGTATGGATATGCAATTGGGTGCATGAGTGTCTGAGTGGGTATGTAAGTGAGCGCATGAGTCTGAGAGAGTCTCTCTCACTGGGTGTATAAGTCTTTGAGTGGGTATATGAGTGGGCGCAACAGTGTCTGAGTGCGTGCATAATCGTCTGAGTGGGTATGTGAGTGGATGTATGAGTCTTTAAGTGGGTATGTGAGTGGGCACATGAGTTTTTGTGTAGGTCGGTGAGTGCGTATGAGTCTGTGTGCATGTGTGAGGAGGGGAATGTGAAGGATCACTCTTGTGATTAAAAAGGACCCTCACTCACCAACCTAGTTGGTGACATGCTTCATCATTGGGTCCCCACCAGAGAGGCCGAATGCCTCCCTGGTGTGCTACAACGCCTGGTTACAGCGGAGCAGGTTATTGTGTGTAATCCAAGTGTGATAAAGTGAAATGTGATTTAAAAAGTGGCCACTTCAACCATCAACAAACTTTATTAGTGGTGAAATGGGCACTATTAAAAACAATGTGGTGGATGATACTGGCTAAATTGACCAGACTCATTCACTGTGAAGAAAAAAATAAAATAAAATGGCCAACATGTTTCTGCCTTTAGTCGCAAAATTTGCAAGGCTTTCGTCAGGACCAAGAAATTCAAAAAACACCACGGCGGTATACGCTCGCTAAGGCGTACCCTAACCTGTGGTGTAAAAGGAACTTGTACAACTTACAGTTCGTTGTTCAAGGCTTCAATATTTTTTAAGCCACGTAACTCTGTGAAAAAAGACAACACAAAGGAACATACTAAATTATAAAAACACACATCCATACATGATGATAGTGTATAAAACATTCCTTGAGTGATCCCACTGCTTCTCTCATCCTAAATATAGAGATTACGACAATCGCGCTGTAGTTACAGCGTTGAAAAATCCGGGCCCAAACTAAAATAGTTTGGCCCTCCCAAGGGAATTCATTTTGGAAAATGCTTCTTCAACCACAAAACTTACATGTGGGAGAATGGCGTCAATATTATATACGCCCCAAAGTGGCAAATGCCAGAGTATTTAAGATAGCAAAACGGACGTTGTCTGAATTTAAGAATACAAAGGTCGTGCAAACAATCAAAAAAAGGAGAGCGAGCTTACCTCGCAGGTAACAATAGGACTTAAATAGGATGCTTACTCAAAACAATGCGTGGAAGCGCCGCATGGGTCCTGGTGGGGGGTGCAAACTTGTAGTCACACTCTGTAACGGGTAATAGAGTAAAAAATTAACCCAACATCCAAAACAGCCTCTTCAATATGGTAACCAGACAATCTTACTTACTACGCCAAAGTTCGTCACCCGTATTAAACCTGCACGTTCCCTATAGCAGGACCCCGCAGATACTGCCTGATCGGGATCCAAGGTTTAAATAGTACTCAAAACGTTATCGTTGTCAGGCGCAGAACGGCAACGTCACGACGTCATCAAAACGTGACCTGGTCAATGCTTAAAAACACTAGACCAGCCATTCACTGATGTAGTATTTTGAATTCCATGAGCTTTATTGAGCTAAGCCATAGGGATATGCGTAACGCTACATTGCAATCAATCACACTTAAAAGTATGAACCTGCCTCTGCTCTATTCATATATATAAAACAAAGCTTTTTCAGAGCAGTCATAAATTTCAGCAGTAAAAAGCAAGGATGAAATTAGTCTGGTATGTACTTACAAAAGTGGTAATCAAAACATTGTCGCCATCAGCAGCGGAGCGTCAACGTCATGACATCACCACAACGTGACCTGCTCCACATTTGAAATCACTAGACCAGCCATTCATAGATGGAACATTTTGAATTTCATGTGCTTTAGTAAGCTAAACCATAGAGGTGCATGTAACGCTACATTATGATTAATCCCATTTAAAAATTTAGACCTGCCCCAGTTTTTTTTTTGTGTATTTAAACAGAACTTTTTCAGAGCAGTCGTAAATGTCGGCAATAAACAGCAAAAGGGGAATAGCTGTTGGTCAGTAAAGAGAAAGGTGGAAGACATATAAAGGTTGAACTAAAATCCAATATCTTAATCAGACTAAAGAACCAGTAGTAGATGCAAGTTGATTAATAAAATTCTTAATCCACGTAGGCAATATTTGTAAGAAATTGTTAGACCAAACCGAGCTAGGACTTGATGAATTGAAGTCACAAGATTCGTACAAATTTCTCCTTGGCTTGGGCCTCACTCTTTTGTTGTTTGACTAAGACTATTAATAGGGGGGCTAAGAGTGATTCGGTATCTCTCTCTCTCTCTCTCTCTCTCTCTCTCTCTCTCTCTCTCTCTCTCTCTCTCTCTCTCTCTCTCTCTCTCTCTCTCTCTCTCTCTCTCTCTTGTTGTTTGGATATACATGTGTGAGTAGGTACATAGGTTTCTCAGTGAATCTCTAACTGGGTGTAAGAGTCTCAGTGGGTAATGTGAGTGGGTATATGACTGAGTGGGTATGTGAGAGGATATATCAGTCTGTCACTGGAACTATGAGTGGGTGCATACGTGTCTGAGTGTGTCTGTGAGTGGGTGCATCAATCTCAGTGCATGTGTGAGTGGAAGCATAAGTCTCTCAGTGGGTCTGTGACTGGGTGTATAGGTCTCTTACTAACAGTGTGAGAGGGCGCATGAGTCTGACTGCATCTGTGAGTGGGTGCATTAGTGTCTGGGTGGGTATGTGAGTGAGTGTATGACTGTCTGAGTAGATATGTGAGTAGCTGCATGAGACTGTGATTGCGACCAGCGAGGGTGTGTATACAGATATAGATACTTTTTGTTTTATATTCCCACCAATATTCGCGAACACCTCACGATCGTCACAATGGTGCACGGGGGCCACGCTGGCGGTCGCGTAATCGTCTCAAATATCGTGCACAATTAAAAATACATTTTGCACACAACTTGTCACTAACACCTCCATTTCTCAAACATGGGGTCCGAATACATCCACCCTGACCCCCTTATGTTAGCTTTCACATACATTTTCAGCCCGGCAACCATTCCCGATTGATAAAATGGCTGCCGCAACATTCTGTTCAGCTTGCGCCCAGCCAAACGCAGCATTCCCGTTGGAAACGCGCATTCATGATTAATCGCGAAACAGTTGCGAAATATCTGCGGACAGAGATATCACTATAAGTTTCAACTTAAATTTCCCAAACTACTGAACGGATTTGTACCAAATAACAAAAAGAACAAGAACAATCAGCGTAACAAGACCTACCTTTCTGCCAAATTTGGTTTAATTCTGTTCAATGGTTTGACCTGTAGTCGTGTAGACTGGCTCCTATGGAAATTAACATTGCAAACGCACCCTTTTTTCAACCCCATTTTTCTCAGCCCCCGCTTCACGAATCCCCCCCAAAACTTTCCATGTGCAACAAGCATCACCAAACGGCGCCAAAGTTGTAGGCAAGTCAAAAAACGCTTTTCCTATGGAAACATGGTCCTAACTATAACTACCTACTGGCGACTGCCAGCAGGTAAAATATATGTATGTATGTGTGTGTATGTATGTATATGTGTGTGTATATATATATATATATATGTGTGTGTGTGTATGTGTGTGTGTGTATATATATATATATATATATATATATATATTCACTGAAAAAACCATAGGTTTTAGGGACAGTTATAGTTAGTTGGACATTGCACTCGTACAAAACCCGTGAAATTCCCCCGTTATAGTTAGTTCAGCTAACTATAACTCGCGCCCCCGCAATGCACTGCTGATGACGTCACATATTACATCACTCATGACATGGTCAGTGACTTCACTGATGACATCTCAAATGACATCACTGATGACATCATCCACGTGATAATCTGATGCACCTCCTCACACCCTAATATAACCTTTGATACACCCACTCTAAATTACAGACTGCCATTTGCAAAACCATAGACACTCCAACACCAATAACTACATACCCACTCATTGAGTCTAACCACAGGACTGGATCCTAGATTCAGTCCTGGGACATCTCCTGTAAACAGTTGAGTAAAAGCGTTTTGGTTACAGTAGTGGATTTTAAGGAATATTATTGTATTTTAAAAGTTGACACAAACTTTTTCACATAGAATCACCAATGTTATCCTATGGGAGGAAATTCACTTAGCAGGTAAGTAGTGTTATCGTTACTTTTTCTTACTCAGTGGTGGATCCTGGATCCAGCACTGGTGCATCTCCTGTAAACAGTTGAAAGAATGCGTTTAAGTCATACAGGTGGTTTTTAAGGAATATTTGTAGTTTGTGAAAATCGACACTTTGAAACTTTTCTGCTGAAAACCAGACAATGGATTCCTATGGAAGGAAATACAAGTTACTGGTAAGTACGGTTAAAATTACTTTTCAGGATCAGTACTGGGCTCAAAGATGCAGCACTGAGGTCTCTCCTGATAACAGGTGAGTAAATCGGAATTCGTAGTTCGGCTGATTTTAGAGGAATATTTGCACAATGGTGAAGGAAGGGGGTGGGGGCCTGAGGTGACATGTCTGCAAACACGCCCTGTGGCGCGTTTTAAGTTGGAGAATTAATTCCTCCTCAATCCCGAGGGTCCCTAGGGGCCAACTAGCCCACCAGATACCTCCAGTATGCGCCAGAGAGCTGCGTTGCAGAGAGGTGTTCAGAGGCCACGCCCCTTTTTGCACTCTCTGCAACGCAGCTCTGTGGTGCTTACTGGACGTACCTGGTGGGCTAGTTGGCCCCCAGGGACCCTCAGGATTGAAGGGGATTTAATTCCCCATCTTAAAAAGCGCCACGGGGCCTGTTTGCACACATGTCACCTGAAGCCCCGCCCCCTCCGTTCACCACTGTGCAAACGCGCCCCCTGGCGCGTTTTAAGTTGGGGGATTAAGTCCCCTCTGCTTCGCTTCAATGAAGCAAAGCAAGATTGCAATCACAGGACGGGAGCCGCGAGGCTCCCGTCCTGTGATTGCAAACTACAGTGTCCTGGGGGTAGGCACCCCGGGACACTGCAGGAGCCGGCCCTGGGGGGTGGTGGTCCCCAGGGTCATCAAGGGCTCCAGGAGGGGGGCCGCGCGGCCCCCCTCCCACTTCTACATAGCCCCGGGGAGGTGGTGGTCCCCGGGGCTTCGGGGGTCCAAAACGGACCCCCACATGTATTTTCTTAGTGCCCCGGGGAGGTGGCGGTCCCCGGGGTGTGTGGGGGGGCAGGAGCCCCCCCACACAGGTCATTCTTTTTAAAAACAAAAGGAAGCCCCGGGGAGGTGGCGGTCCCCGGGGCTTCGGGGGCCTTTGAGGCCCCCCACATAGAATTAAAACCAACCCCCGCATGCCCCCGGGACTTGGCCCACCCTGGGGCAAATTAGCATCGAAGTGCGGGATACCGCGCTTCAATTTTTAAAATTTTTTTTATCGGCGGGATCCGCGCATCCCGCCCATTTAAAAAAAAAAGAAAGAAAAAAAAATGCTTTTTTCCGCTCAGGGGGTCCTTGTGGGACCCCCTGAGCAGACCTAGGGGGTCAGGGTGTTTCTACCCTGCCCCCTTTGTGCATTTTGCGCACTTGTTTCTTGTGCCTCGGTTCTACCGAGGGACAAAATGGCTGCCAACACTTCCTGATTTGGAGTGTTGACAGCCACTTGAAAGCCAATTAGCATGCAGCTCGTGATCGGGAGGGTGCAGCTCCGTGGCGCTTACTGGAGGTACCTGATGGGCTAGTTGGCCCCCAGGGACCCTCGGGATTGAAGGGGATTTAATTCCCCATCTTAAAACGCGCCATGGGGCCTGTTTGCACACATTTCACCTGAAGCCTCGCCCCCTCCCTTCACCACTGTGCAAACGCGCCCCGTGGCGTGTTTTAAGTTGGGGGATTAAGTCCCCTTGAATCCTGAGGGTCCCTGGAGTCCAACTATCCCACCATGTACCTCCAAAAAGCGCCACAGAGCTGCGTTGCAGAGAGCTGTAAAAAGGGGCGTGGCCTCTGTACACCTCTCTGCAACGCAGCCCCCTGGCGCATACTGGAGGTTCCTGGTGGGCTAGTTGGCCCCCAGGGACCCCCAGTATTCAAGGGGAATTACTTCCCCTTCTTAAAATGCGCCAGGGGGCGCGTTTGCAGACTGCTGCAGGGAGGGGGCGGGGCCTCCGGCACGATGCCAGTCGTTTTTTTTTTTTTCTTCGTTTTTTTTTTTGTATGGGAGGGGGGCTACGTGGCCCCCCTTCCCTCGGCCACTTTTGGCCCCGGGGACCCCATCCCCTGGGGGCCTGAGGATTTTTTTTTTTTTAAATAAAAAAAACGGGAAGGGGGCCGCGTGGCCCCCCTTCCCTGGGCCTCTATTGGCCCCCCCTTCCCTGGGCCTCTATTGGCCCCGGGGACCCCATCCCCCGGGGCATGCCCTCTATTTTTTTTAAAAATTAAAATATTTGGAGGGGGGCTGCGTGGCCCCCCTCCTCAGGGCATTTAAGGCCCCGGGGACCCCATTCCCCGGGGCCGGCCTTTACGTCGTTTAAAAAAAAAAAAATTAATTTGTAGGGGAGGGGGGCCCCCCTCCTGGCCCACTACTACCCCGGGGCTGGCCCCCCACAGTCCCGCCGGCTCCCCGCGTCCTTCGGGAGCCGGCATTGCTTTTCCACATGGGGAGCTGCTAAGATGCAGCTCCCCGTGTGGAAAAGCAATCTGCTTTGGTTTTGGAAGAGAGAGCAGGAAACCTGCTCCTCTTCCAAAAACCAAAGCAGTTTGCTATGACAGGACGGGAGCCGCGAGGCTCCCGTCCTGTCATAGCAAACTACAGTGTCCCGGGACACTGCAGGAGCCGGCCCTGGGGGGTGGTAGAGACTGTTCTTGACATATATATATATATATATATGTCAAGAACAGTCTCTTCTGAGGAAGCAACTGAAGGGGACTCAACGGGGAATACAGGAAAGGTAACTTTATTAAAACAATGGCATGACGCGTTTCGGCGCAATGCCTTTATCAAATGCCATATTTCAATGCAATGTCCTGCCAACCTCCTTCCTAATTTATGCAAATTGCTCCTGCGTTACTTGCCGCAGTCCAGCTGAGCCATATCAAATTTGCTGAAACTCACTGCAGTTCACCAACCGACCCCTGCCCACACCACGTCTTCAACAAAGCCGACGCCACCATCGCACCCCATCTCCGGGACATCATCAACTCCTCCTTCCACACCGCCACCTTCCCGGAGAGCTGGAAGCACGCCGAGCTTACCGCCCTCCTGAAGAAACCAACGGCGGACCCCACCGACCTCAAGAACTACCGTCCCATCTCGCTCCTTCCGTTTCCGGCCAAAGTCATCGAGAAGACCGTCAACAGACAGCTTGCCGCCTTCCTCGAGACGAATGGATCCCTCGACCCCTCGCAGTCCGGGTTTCGGGCCAACCACAGCACCGAGACCGCCCTTATCGCAGCCACCGACGACATCAGAACCCTAACCGACAACGGGGAAACAGCTGCCCTCATCCTCTTGGACCTCTCTGCGGCGTTCGACACCGTCTGCCACCGCACCCTAGTGAAGCGCCTCAGCAACATCGGAATCCGAGAGAAAGCACTGGAATGGATCATCTCGTTCCTCGCCGGAAGAACCCAGAGAGTCCGCCTCCCCCCGTTCAGATCCGAAGCCACCGAAGTCATCTGCGGCGTTCCACAAGGATCCTCACTCAGCCCAACCCTCTTCAACGTCTACATGAGCCCCCTCGCAGCCATCGCACGCCGACACAACCTCAACATCATCTCCTACGCCGACGACACCCAGCTGATCCTCTCCCTCACCAACGACCCCACCACCGCCAGAGCCAACCTACACGACGGGATGAGAGACGTCGCCGA
>CAWUFW010003483.1:1650000-1675000 GCA_963921515.1 Calotriton arnoldi | reverse complement strand
AGCGTAGGGGGTACTGCTTGGGGTAGTGTTTTATGGTTTAGGGTAGTGCAGTGGTGTTTGGGTAGTGTAGGGGTTCGTGCTGGGGTAGTTTTTTAGGGTTTAGGGTAGTGCAGTGGTGTTTGTGTAGTGTAGGGGGTCGTGCTGGGGAGAGTATTTTAGGGTTTAGGGTAGTGCAGTGCTGTTCGGGTAGTGTAGGGGGTCGTGCTGGGGGTAGTGTTTTAGGGTTTAGGGCAGTGCAGTGGTGTTCGGGCAGTGTAGGGGGTGGTGCTGGGGGTGGTGTTTTAGGGTTTAGGGCAGTGCAGTGGTGTTCGGGCAGTGTAGGGGGTCGTGCTGGGGGTGGTGTTTCAGGGTTTAGGGCAGTGCAGTGGTGTTCGGGCAGTGTAGGGGGTCATGCTGGGGGTGGTGTTTCAGGGTTTGGGGCAGTGCAGTGGTGTTCGAGCAGTAAAGGGGTCGTGCTGGGGCTGGTGTTTCAGGGTTTAGGGCAGTGCAGTAGTTTTCGGGCAGTGTAGGCGGTCGTGCTGGGGCTGGTGTTTCAGGGTTTAGGGCAGTGCAGTGGTGTTTAGGTAGTGTAGGGGGTCGTGCTGGGGGGAGTGTTTTAGGGTTTAGGGCAGTGCAGTGGTGTTCGGGTAGTGTAGGGGGTCGTGCTGGGGGTGGTGTGTCAGGGTTTAGAGCAGTGCAGTGGTGTTCGGGCAGTGTAGGGGGTCGTGCTGGGGCTGGTGTTTCAGGGTTTAGGGCAGTGCAGTGGTGTTCGGGCAGTGTAGGGGGTCGTGCTGGGGCTGTTTTAGGGTTTTGGGCAGAGCAGTGGTGTTCGGGCAGTGTAGGGGGTCGTGCTGGGGTGGTGGTTTAGGGCAGTGCAGTGTTGTTCGGGCAGTGTAGGGGGTCTTGCTGGGGGTGGTGTTTCAGGGTTTAGGACAGTGCAGTGGTGTTCGGGCAGTGTAGGGGGTCTTGCTGGGGGTGGTGTTTCAGGGTTTAGGGCAGTGGTGTTCGGGCAGTGTAGGGGGTCTTGCTGGGGGTAGTGTATAAGGTTTTAGGGCGGTGCAGTGGTGTTCGTGCAGTGTAGGGGGTCGTGCTGGGGGTGGTGTTTCAGGGTTTAGGACAGTGCAGTGGTGTTCTGGCAGTGTAGGGGGTCGTGCTGGGGGATGGGTTTCAGGGTTTAGGGCAGTACAGTGGTGTTCGGGCAGTGTAGGGGTCGTGCAGGGGGTGGTGTTTCAGGGTTTAGGGCAGTGCAGTGGTGTTCGGGCAGTGTAGGGGGTCGTGCTGGGGCTGGTGTTTCAGGGTTTAGGGCAGTGCAGTGGTGTTCGGGCAGTGTAGGGGGTCTTGCTGGGGGTGGTGTTTCAGGGTTTAGGGCAGTGCAGTAGTGTTCGTGCAGTGTAGGGGGTCGCGCTGGGGGTGGTGTTTCAGGGTTCAGGGCAGTGCAGTGGTGTGCGGGCAGTGTACGACGTGGTGCTGGTTTTTCAGGGTTTTGGGCAGAGCAGTGGTGTTCGGGCAGTGTAGGGGGTCTTGCTGGGGCTGGTGTTTCAGGGTTTAGGGCAGTGCAGTGGTGTTCGGGCAGTGTAGGGGGTCGTGCTGGGGGTGGTGTTTCAGGGTTTAGGGCAGTGCAGTGGTGTTCGGGCAGTGTAGGGGGTCGTGCTGGGGGAGTGTTTTAGGGTTTAGGGTAGTACAGTGGTGTTTGGGTAGTGTAGGGGATACTGCTGGGGGTAGTGTTTTAGGGTTTAGGGTAGTGCAATGGTGTTTGGGTAGTGTAGGGGGTACTGCTGGGGGTAGTGTTTTAGGGTTTAGGGTAGTGCAGTGGTGTTTGGGTAGCGTAGGGGGTACTGCTGGGGGTAGTGTTTTAGGGTTTAGGGCAGTGCAGTGGTGTTTAGGTAGTGTAGGGGGTCGTGCTGGGGCGAGTGTTTTAGGGTTTAGGGCAGTGCAGTGGTGTTCGGGTAGTGTAGGGGGTCGTGCTGGGGGAGTGTTTTAGGGTTTAGGGCAGTGCAGTCGTGTTCGGGTAGTGTAGGGGTCGTGCTGGGGAGAGTATTTTAGGGTTTAGGGTAGTGCAGTGCTGTTCGGGTAGTGTAGGGGGTCGTGCTGGGGGTAGTGTTCTAGGGTTTAGGGCAGTGCAGTGGTGTTCGGGCAGTGTACGGGGTTGTGCTGGGGCTGGTGTTTCGGGGTTCAGGGCAGGGCAGTGCAGTGGTGTGCGGGCAGTGTACAGGGTTGTGCTGGGGCTGGTGTTTCAGGGTTTAGGGCAGTGCAGTGGTGTTCGGGCAGTGTAGGGGGTCGTGCTGGGGGTGGTGTTTTAGGGTTTAGGGCAGTGCAGTGGTGTTCGGGCAGTGTAGGGGTCGTGCTGGGGTGGTGTTTCAGGGTTTAGGGCAGTGCAGTGGTGTTCGGGCAGTGTAGGGGGTCATGCTGGGGGTGGTGTTTCAGGGTTTGGAACAGTGCAGTGGTGTTCGAGCAGTAAAGGGGGTCGTGCTGGGGGTGGTGTTTCAGGGTTTAGGGCAGTGCAGTGGTGTTCGGGCAGTGTAGGGGTCGTGCTGGGGCTGGTGTTTCAGGGTTTAGGGCAGTGCAGTAGTTTTCGGGCAGTGTAGGCGGTCGTGCTGGGGCTGGTGTTTCAGGGTTTAGGGCAGTGCAGTGGTGTTCGGGCAGTGTACGGGGTTGTGCTGGGGCTGGTGTTTCGGGGTTCAGGGCAGGGCAGTGCAGTGGTGTGCGGGCAGTGTACAGGGTTGTGCTGGGGCTGGTGTTTCAGGGTTTAGGGCAGTGCAGTGGTGTTCGGGCAGTGTAGGGGGTCGTGCTGGGGCTGGTGTTTCAGGGTTTAGGGCAGTGCAGTAGTGTTCGGGCAGTGTAGGGGGTCGTGCTGGGGCTGGTGTTTTAGGGTTTTGGGCAGAGCAGTGGTGTTCGGGCAGTGTAGGGGGTCGTGCTGGGGGTGGTGGTTTAGGGCAGTGCAGTGGTGTTCGGGCAGTGTAGGGGGTCGTGCTGGGGGATGGGTTTCAGGGTTTAGGGCAGTACAGTGGTGTTCGGGCAGTGTAGGGGTCGTGCAGGGGTGGTGTTTCAGGGTTTAGGGCAGTGCAGTGGTGTTCGGGCAGTGTAGGGGGTCGTGCTGGGGCTGGTGTTTCAGGGTTTAGGGCAGTGCAGTGGTGTTCGGGCAGTGTAGGGGTCTTGCTGGGGGTGGTGTTTCAGGGTTTAGGGCAGTGGTGTTCGGGCAGTGTAGGGGGTCTTGCTGGGGGTGATGTTTCAGGGTTTAGGGCAGTGCAGTGGTGTTCGGGCAGTGTAGGGGGTCTTGCTGGGGGTAGTGTTTCAGGGTTTAGGGCAGTGCAGTGGTGTTCGTGCAGTATAGGGGTCGTGCTGGGGATGGTGTTTCTGGGTTTAGGGCAGTGCAGTAGTGTTCGAGCAGTGTAGGGGTTGTGCAGGGGGTGGTGTTTCAGGGTTTAGGGCAGTGCAGTGGTGTTCGGGCAGTGTAGGGGGTCGTGCTGGGGCAGGTGTTTCAGGGTTTAGGGCAGTGCAGTGGTGTTCGGGCAGTGTAGGGGGTGGTGCTGGGGATGGTGTTTCAGGGTTTAGGGCAGTGCAGTGGTGTTCGGGCAGTGTAGGGGGTCGTGCTGGGGCTGGTGTTTCAGGATTTAGGGCAGTGCAGTGGTGTTCGGGCAGTGTAGGGGGTCGTGCTGGGGCTGGTGTTTCAGGGTTTAGGGCAGTGCAGTGGTGTTCGGGCAGTGTAGGGGGTCATGCTGGGGCTGGTGTTTCAGGGTTTAGGGCAGTGCAGTGGTGTTCGGGCAGTGTAGGGGGTCTTGCTGGGGCTGGTGTTTCAGGGTTTAGGGCAGTGCAGTGGTGTTCGGGCAGTGTAGGGGTCGTGCTGGGGGTGGTGTTTCAGGGTTTAGGGCAGTGCAGTGGTGTTCGGGCAGTGTAGGGGGTCGTGCTGGGGCTAGTGTTTCAGGGTTTAGGGCAGAGCAATGGTGCTCAGGCAGTGTAGGGGTTGTGCTGGGGGTGATGTTTCAGGGTTTAGGGCAGTGCAGTGGTGTTAGGGCAGTGTAGGGAGTCGTGCTGGGGGTGGTGTTTCAGGGTTTAGGGCAGTGGTGTTCCGGCAGTGTAGGGGGTCGTGCAGGGGGTGGTGTTTCAGGGTTTAGTGTAGTGGTGTTCGGGCAGTGTACGGGGTTGTGCTGGGGCTGGTGTTGCAGGGTTTAGGGCAGTGCAGTGGTGTGCGGGCAGTGTACGACGTGGTGCTGGTTTTTCAGGGTTTTGGGCAGAGCAGTGGTGTTCGGGCAGTGTAGGGGGTCTTGCTGGGGGTGGTGTTTCAGGGTTTAGGGCACTGCAGTGGTGTTCGGGCAGTGTAGGGGGTCTTTCTGGGGGTGGTGTTTCAGGGTTTAGGGCAGTGGTGTTCGGGCAGTGTAGGGGTCTTGCTGGGGGTAGTGTTTCAGGGTTTAGGGCGATGCAGTGGTGTTCGTGCAGTGTAGGGGGTCGTGCTGGGGGTGGTGTTTCAGGGTTTAGGGCAGTGCAGTGGTGTTTGGGCAGTGTAGGGGGTCATGCACGGGGTGGTGTTTCAGGGTTTAGGGCAGTGCAGTGGTGTTCAGGCAGTGTAGGGTGTTGTGCTGGGGGTGGTGTGTCAGGGTTTAGAACAGTGCAGTGGTGTTTGAGCAGTGTAGGGGGTCGTGCTGGGGCTGGTGTTTCAGGGTTTAGGGCAGTGCAGTGGTGTTCGGGCAGTGTAGGGGTCGTGCTGGGGCTGGTGTTTTAGGGTTTTGGGCAGAGCAGTGGTGTTCGGGCAGTGTAGGGGGTCGTGCTGGGGGTGGTGGTTTAGGGCAGTGCAGTGGTGTTCGGGCAGTGTAGGGGGTCTTGCTGGGGGTGGTGTTTCAGGGTTTAGGACAGTGCAGTGGTGTTCGGGCAGTGTAGGGGGTCTTGCTGGGGGTGATGTTTCAGGGTTTAGGGCAGTGCAGTGGTGTTCGGGCAGTGTAGGGGTGGTGCTGGGGGATGGGTTTCAGGGTTTAGGGCAGTACAGTGGTGTTCGGGCAGTGTAGGGGTCGTGCAGGGGGTGGTGTTTCAGGGTTTAGGGCAGTGTAGGGGGTTGTGCTGGGGCTGGTGTTTCAGGGTTTAGGGCAGTGCAGTGGTGTTCAGGCAGTGTAGGGGGTCGTGCTGAGGCTGGTGTTTCACAGTTTAGGGTAGTGCAGTGGTGTTCGGGCAGTGTAGGGGGTCGTGCTGGGGCTGGTGTTTCAGGGTTTAGGGTAGTGCAGTGGTGTTCGGGCAGTGTAGGGGGTCGTGCTGGGGATGGTGTTTCAGGGTTTAGGGCAGTGCAGTGGTGTTCGGGCAGTGTAGGGGTTGTGCTGGGGCTGGTGTTTCAGGGTTTAGGGCAGTGCAGTGGTGCTCGGGCAGTGTAGGGGGTCGTGCTGGGGGTGATGTTTCAGGGTTTAGGGTAGTGCAGTGGTGTTCGGGCAGTGTAGGGGGTCGTGCAGGGGCTGGTGTTTCAAGGTTTAGGGCAGTGCAGTGGTGTTCGGGCAGTGTAGGGGGTCGTGCTGGGGCTGTTTTAGGGTTTTGGGCAGAGCAGTTGTGTTCGGGCAGTGTAGTGGGTCGTGCTGGGGTTTTTGGTTTAGGGCAGTGCAGTGTTGTTCGGGCAGTGTAGGGGGTCTTGCTGGGGGTGGTGTTTCAGGGTTTAGGGCAGTGCAGTGGTGTTCGGGCAGTGTAGGGGGTCGTGCTGGGGTGGTGTTTCAAGGTTTAGGGCAGTGGTGTTCGGGCAGTGTAGGGGGTCTTGCTGGGGTGATGTTTCAGGGTTTAGGGCAGTGCAGTGGTGTTCGGGCAGTGTAGGGGATCTTGCTGGGGGTAGTGTTTCAGGGTTTAGGGCAGTGCAGTGGTGTTCGGGCAGTGTAGGGGGTCATGCTGGGGGTAGTGTTTCAGGGTTTAGGGCAGTGCAGTGGTATTCGGGCAGTGTAGGGGGTTGTGAAGGGGGTGGTGTTTCAGGGTTTAGGGCAGTGCAGTGGTGTTCGGGCAGTGTAGGGGGTCGTGCTAGGGGTGGTGTTTCAGGGTTTAGGGCAGTGCAGTGGTGTTCGGGCAGTGTAGGGGTCGTGCAGGGGTGGTGTTTCAGGGTTTAGTGCAGCGGTGTTCGGGCAGTGTAGGGGTCGTGCTGGGGTGGTGTTTCAGGGTTTAGGTCAGTGCAGTGGTATTCGGGCAGTGTAGGGTGTTGTGCTGAGGGGTGGTGTTTCAGGGTTTAGGGCAGTGCAGTAGTGTTTGGGCAGTGTAGGGGGTCGTGCAGGGGGTGGTGTTTCAGGGTTTAGGGCAGTGCAGTTGTGTTCGGCCAGTGTAGGTAGTCTTGCTGGGGGTGGTGTTTCAGGGTTTAGGGCAGTGCAGTAGTTTTCGGGCAGTGTAGGCGGTCGTGTTGGGGCTGGTGTTTCAGGGTTTAGGGCTGTGCAGTGGTGTTCGGGCAGTGTACGGGGTTGTGCTGGGGCTGGTGTTTCAGGGTTTAGGGCAGTGCAGTAGTGTTCGGGCAGTGTAGGGGGTCGTGCTGGGGTGGTGTTTCAGGGTTTAGGGCAGTGCAGTGGTGTTCGGGCAGTGTAGGGGTCTTGCTGGGGGTGGTGTTTCAGGGTTTAGGGCAGTGGTGTTCTGGCAGTGTAGGGGGTCTTGCTGGGGGTGATGTTTCAGGGTTTAGGGCAGTGCAGAGGTGTTTGTGCAGTGTAGGGGGTCGTGCTGGGGGTGGTGTTTCAGGGTTTAGGGCAGTGCAGTAGTGTTCGGGCAGTGTAGGGGGTCGTGCAGGGGGTGGTGTTTCAGGGTTTAGGGCAGTGCAGTGGTGTTCTGGCAGTGTAGGGGGTCGTGCTGGGGGTGGGGTTTCAGGGTTTAGGGCAGTACAGTGGTGTTCGGGCAGTGTAGGGGGTCGTGCAGGGGTGGTGTTTCAGGGTTTAGGGCAGTGCAGTGGTGTTTGGGCAGTGTAGGGGGTCGTGCTGGGGCTGGTGTTTCAGGGTTTAGGGCAGTGCAGTGGTGTTCGGGCAGTGTAGGGGGTCGTGCTGGGGCTGGTGTTTCAGGGTTTAGGGCAGTGCAGTGGTGTTTGGGCAGTGTAGGGGGTCATGCACGGGGTGGTGTTTTAGGGTTTAGGGCAGTGCAGTGGTGTTCAGGCAGTGTAGGGTGTTGTGCTGGGGGTGGTGTGTCAGGGTTTAGAACAGTGCAGTGGTGTTCGAGCAGTGTAGGGGGTCGTGCTGGGGCTGGTGTTTCAGGGTTTAGGGCAGTGCAGTGGTGTTCGGGCAGTGTAGGGGTCGTGCTGGGGCTGGTGTTTTAGGGTTTTGGGCAGAGCAGTGGTGTTCGGGCAGTGTAGGGGGTCGTGCTGGGGGTGGTGGTTTAGGGCAGTGCAGTGGTGTTCGGGCAGTGTAGGGGGTCTTGCTGGGGGTGGTGTTTCAGGGTTTAGGACAGTGCAGTGGTGTTAGGGCAGTGTAGGGGGTCTTGCTGGGGGTGATGTTTCAGGGTTTAGGGCAGTGCAGTGGTGTTCGGGCAGTGTAGGGGGTGGTGCTGGGGCTGTTTTAGGGTTTTGGGCAGAGCAGTGGTGTTCGGGCAGTGTAGGGGGTCGTGCTGGGGTTTTTGGTTTAGGGCAGTGCAGTGTTGTTCGGGCAGTGTAGGGGTCTTGCTGGGGGTGGTGTTTCAGGGTTTAGGGCAGTGCAGTGGTGTTCGGGCAGTGTAGGGGGTCGTGCTGGGGTGGTGTTTCAAGGTTTAGGGCAGTGGTGTTCGGGCAGTGTAGGGGGTCTTGCTGGGGGTAGTGTTTCAGGGTTTAGGGCAGTGCAGTGGTGTTCGGGCAGTGTAGGGGGTCATGCTGGGGGTAGTGTTTCAGGGTTTAGGGCAGTGCAGTGGTATTCGGGCAGTGTAGGGGGTTGTGAAGGGGGTGGTGTTTCAGGGTTTAGGGCAGTGCAGTGGTGTTCGGGCAGTGTAGGGGGTCGTGCTAGGGGTGGTGTTTCAGGGTTTAGGGCAGTGCAGTGGTGTTCGGGCAGTGTAGGGGTCGTGCAGGGGGTGGTGTTTCAGGGTTTAGTGCAGCGGTGTTCGGGCAGTGTAGGGGGTCGTGCTGGGGTGGTGTTTCAGGGTTTAGGTCAGTGCAGTGGTATTCGGGCAGTGTAGGGTGTTGTGCTGAGGGGTGGTGTTTCAGGGTTTAGGGCAGTGCAGTAGTGTTTGGGCAGTGTAGGGGGTCGTGCAGGGGGTGGTGTTTCAGGGTTTAGGGCAGTGCAGTTGTGTTCGGCCAGTGTAGGTAGTCTTGCTGGGGGTGGTGTTTCAGGGTTTAGGGCAGTGCAGTAGTTTTCGGGCAGTGTAGGCGGTCGTGTTGGGGCTGGTGTTTCAGGGTTTAGGGCTGTGCAGTGGTGTTCGGGCAGTGTACGGGGTTGTGCTGGGGCTGGTGTTTCAGGGTTTAGGGCAGTGCAGTAGTGTTCGGGCAGTGTAGGGGGTCGTGCTGGGGGTGGTGTTTCAGGGTTTAGGGCAGTGCAGTGGTGTTCGGGCAGTGTAGGGGGTCTTGCTGGGGGTGGTGTTTCAGGGTTTAGGGCAGTGGTGTTCTGGCAGTGTAGGGGGTCTTGCTGGGGGTGATGTTTCAGGGTTTAGGGCAGTGCAGAGGTGTTTGTGCAGTGTAGGGGGTCGTGCTGGGGGTGGTGTTTCAGGGTTTAGGGCAGTGCAGTAGTGTTCGGGCAGTGTAGGGGGTCGTGCAGGGGGTGGTGTTTCAGGGTTTAGGGCAGTGCAGTGGTGTTCTGGCAGTGTAGGGGGTCGTGCTGGGGGTGGGGTTTCAGGGTTTAGGGCAGTACAGTGGTGTTCGGGCAGTGTAGGGGGTCGTGCAGGGGTGGTGTTTCAGGGTTTAGGGCAGTGCAGTGGTGTTTGGGCAGTGTAGGGGTCGTGCTGGGGCTGGTGTTTCAGGGTTTAGGGCAGTGCAGTGGTGTTTGGGCAGTGTAGGGGGTCATGCACGGGGTGGTGTTTTAGGGTTTAGGGCAGTGCAGTGGTGTTCAGGCAGTGTAGGGTGTTGTGCTGGGGGTGGTGTGTCAGGGTTTAGAACAGTGCAGTGGTGTTCGAGCAGTGTAGGGGGTCGTGCTGGGGCTGGTGTTTCAGGGTTTAGGGCAGTGCAGTGGTGTTCGGGCAGTGTAGGGGGTCGTGCTGGGGCTGGTGTTTTAGGGTTTTGGGCAGAGCAGTGGTGTTCGGGCAGTGTAGGGGGTCGTGCTGGGGGTGGTGGTTTAGGGCAGTGCAGTGGTGTTCGGGCAGTGTAGGGGGTCTTGCTGGGGGTGGTGTTTCAGGGTTTAGGACAGTGCAGTGGTGTTCGGGCAGTGTAGGGGTCTTGCTGGGCGTGATGTTTCAGGGTTTAGGGCAGTGCAGTGGTGTTCGGGCAGTGTAGGGGGTGGTGCTGGGGGATGGGTTTCAGGGTTTAGGGCAGTACAGTGGTGTTCGGGCAGTGTAGGGGTCGTGCAGGGGGTGGTGTTTCAGGGTTTAGGGCAGTGTAGGGGGTTGTGCTGGGGCTGGTGTTTCAGGGTTTAGGGCAGTGCAGTGGTGTTCAGGCAGTGTAGGGGGTCGTGCTGAGGCTGGTGTTTCACAGTTTAGGGTAGTGCAGTGGTGTTCGGGCAGTGTAGGCGGTCGTGCTGGGGCTGGTGTTTCAGGGTTTAGGGTAGTGCAGTGGTGTTCGGGCAGTGTAGGGGGTCGTGCTGGGGATGGTGTTTCAGGGTTTAGGGCAGTGCAGTGGTGTTCGGGCAGTGTAGGGGGTTGTGCTGGGGCTGGTGTTTCAGGGTTTAGGGGAGTGCAGTGGTGCTCGGGCAGTGTAGGGGGTCGTGCTGGGGGTGATGTTTCAGGGTTTAGGGTAGTGCAGTGGTGTTCGGGCAGTGTAGGGGGTCGTGCAGGGGCTGGTGTTTCAAGGTTTAGGGCAGTGCAGTGGTGTTCGGGCAGTGTAGGGGGTCGTGCTGGGGCTGTTTTAGGGTTTTGGGCAGAGCAGTGGTGTTCGGGCAGTGTAGGGGGTCGTGCTGGGGTTTTTGGTTTAGGGCAGTGCAGTGTTGTTCGGGCAGTGTAGGGGGTCTTGCTGGGGGTGGTGTTTCAGGGTTTAGGGCAGTGCAGTGGTGTTCGGGCAGTGTAGGGGGTCGTGCTGGGGTGGTGTTTCAAGGTTTAGGGCAGTGGTGTTCGGGCAGTGTAGGGGGTCTTGCTGGGGTGATGTTTCAGGGTTTAGGGCAGTGCAGTGGTGTTCGGGCAGTGTAGGGGATCTTGCTGGGGGTAGTGTTTCAGGGTTTAGGGCAGTGCAGTGGTGTTCGGGCAGTGTAGGGGGTCATGCTGGGGGTAGTGTTTCAGGGTTTAGGGCAGTGCAGTGGTATTCGGGCAGTGTAGGGGGTTGTGAAGGGGGTGGTGTTTCAGGGTTTAGGGCAGTGCAGTGGTGTTCGGGCAGTGTAGGGGGTCGTGCTAGGGGTGGTGTTTCAGGGTTTAGGGCAGTGCAGTGGTGTTCGGGCAGTGTAGGGGGTCGTGCAGGGGTGGTGTTTCAGGGTTTAGTGCAGCGGTGTTCGGGCAGTGTAGGGGGTCGTGCTGGGGTGGTGTTTCAGGGTTTAGGTCAGTGCAGTGGTATTCGGGCAGTGTAGGGTTTTGTGCTGAGGGGTGGTGTTTCAGGGTTTAGGGCAGTGCAGTAGTGTTTGGGCAGTGTAGGGGGTCGTGCAGGGGGTGGTGTTTCAGGGTTTAGGGCAGTGCAGTTGTGTTCGGCCAGTGTAGGTAGTCTTGCTGGGGGTGGTGTTTCAGGGTTTAGGGCAGTGCAGTAGTTTTCGGGCAGTGTAGGCGGTCGTGTTGGGGCTGGTGTTTCAGGGTTTAGGGCTGTGCAGTGGTGTTCGGGCAGTGTACGGGGTTGTGCTGGGGCTGGTGTTTCAGGGTTTAGGGCAGTGCAGTAGTGTTCGGGCAGTGTAGGGGGTCGTGCTGGGGGTGGTGTTTCAGGGTTTAGGGCAGTGCAGTGGTGTTCGGGCAGTGTAGGGGGTCTTGCTGGGGGTGGTGTTTCAGGGTTTAGGGCAGTGGTGTTCTGGCAGTGTAGGGGGTCTTGCTGGGGGTGATGTTTCAGGGTTTAGGGCAGTGCAGTGGTGTTTGGGCAGTGTAGGGGGTCGTGCTGGGGCTGGTGTTTCAGGGTTTAGGGCAGTGCAGTGGTGTTTGGGCAGTGTAGGGGTCATGCACGGGGTGGTGTTTTAGGGTTTAGGGCAGTGCAGTGGTGTTCAGGCAGTGTAGGGTGTTGTGCTGGGGGTGGTGTGTCAGGGTTTAGAACAGTGCAGTGGTGTTCGAGCAGTGTAGGGGTCGTGCTGGGGCTGGTGTTTCAGGGTTTAGGGCAGTGCAGTGGTGTTTGGGCAGTGTAGGGGTCGTGCTGGGGCTGGTGTTTTAGGGTTTTGGGCAGAGCAGTGGTGTTCGGGCAGTGTAGGGGGTCGTGCTGGGGGTGGTGGTTTAGGGCAGTGCAGTGGTGTTCGGGCAGTGTAGGGGGTCTTGCTGGGGGTGGTGTTTCAGGGTTTAGGACAGTGCAGTGGTGTTCGGGCAGTGTAGGGGGTCTTGCTGGGGGTGATGTTTCAGGGTTTAGGGCAGTGCAGTGGTGTTCGGGCAGTGTAGGGGGTGGTGCTGGGGGATGGGTTTCAGGGTTTAGGGCAGTACAGTGGTGTTCGGGCAGTGTAGGGGTCGTGCAGGGGGTGGTGTTTCAGGGTTTAGGGCAGTGTAGGGGGTTGTGCTGGGGCTGGTGTTTCAGGGTTTAGGGCAGTGCAGTGGTGTTCTGGCAGTGTAGGGGGTCTTGCTGGGGGTGATGTTTCAGGGTTTAGGGCAGTGCAGAGGTGTTTGTGCAGTGTAGGGGGTCGTGCTGGGGGTGGTGTTTCAGGGTTTAGGGCAGTGCAGTAGTGTTCGGGCAGTGTAGGGGGTCGTGCAGGGGGTGGTGTTTCAGGGTTTAGGGCAGTGCAGTGGTGTTCTGGCAGTGTAGGGGGTCGTGCTGGGGGTGGGGTTTCAGGGTTTAGGGCAGTACAGTGGTGTTCGGGCAGTGTAGGGGGTCGTGCAGGGGTGGTGTTTCAGGGTTTAGGGCAGTGCAGTGGTGTTTGGGCAGTGTAGGGGGTCGTGCTGGGGCTGGTGTTTCAGGGTTTAGGGCAGTGCAGTGGTGTTTGGGCAGTGTAGGGGGTCATGCACGGGGTGGTGTTTTAGGGTTTAGGGCAGTGCAGTGGTGTTCAGGCAGTGTAGGGTGTTGTGCTGGGGGTGGTGTGTCAGGGTTTAGAACAGTGCAGTGGTGTTCGAGCAGTGTAGGGGGTCGTGCTGGGGCTGGTGTTTCAGGGTTTAGGGCAGTGCAGTGGTGTTCGGGCAGTGTAGGGGGTCGTGCTGGGGCTGGTGTTTTAGGGTTTTGGGCAGAGCAGTGGTGTTCGGGCAGTGTAGGGGGTCGTGCTGGGGGTGGTGGTTTAGGGCAGTGCAGTGGTGTTCGGGCAGTGTAGGGGGTCTTGCTGGGGGTGGTGTTTCAGGGTTTAGGACAGTGCAGTGGTGTTCGGGCAGTGTAGGGGTCTTGCTGGGGGTGATGTTTCAGGGTTTAGGGCAGTGCAGTGGTGTTCGGGCAGTGTAGGGGGTGGTGCTGGGGGATGGGTTTCAGGGTTTAGGGCAGTACAGTGGTGTTCGGGCAGTGTAGGGGTCGTGCAGGGGGTGGTGTTTCAGGGTTTAGGGCAGTGTAGGGGTTGTGCTGGGGCTGGTGTTTCAGGGTTTAGGGCAGTGCAGTGGTGTTCAGGCAGTGTAGGGGTCGTGCTGAGGCTGGTGTTTCACAGTTTAGGGTAGTGCAGTGGTGTTCGGGCAGTGTAGGCGGTCGTGCTGGGGCTGGTGTTTCAGGGTTTAGGGTAGTGCAGTGGTGTTCGGGCAGTGTAGGGGGTCGTGCTGGGGATGGTGTTTCAGGGTTTAGGGCAGTGCAGTGGTGTTCGGGCAGTGTAGGGGGTTGTGCTGGGGCTGGTGTTTCAGGGTTTAGGGCAGTGCAGTGGTGCTCGGGCAGTGTAGGGGGTCGTGCTGGGGGTGATGTTTCAGGGTTTAGGGTAGTGCAGTGGTGTTCGGGCAGTGTAGGGGGTCTTGCTGGGGGTGGTGTTTCAGGGTTTAGGGTAGTGCAGTGGTGTTCGGGCAGTGTAGGGGGTCTTGCTGGGGGTGGTGTTTCAGGGTTTAGGGCAGTGCAGAGGTGTTTGTGCAGTGTAGGGGGTCGTGCTGGGGGTGGTGTTTCAGGGTTTAGGGCAGTGCAGTAGTGTTCGGGCAGTGTAGGGGGTCGTGCAGGGGGTGGTGTTTCAGGGTTTAGGGCAGTGCAGTGGTGTTCTGGCAGTGTAGGGGGTCGTGCTGGGGGTGGGGTTTCAGGGTTTAGGGCAGTACAGTGGTGTTCGGGCAGTGTAGGGGGTCGTGCAGGGGGTGGTGTTTCAGGGTTTAGGGCAGTGCAGTGGTGTTTGGGCAGTGTAGGGGGTCGTGCTGGGGCTGGTGTTTCAGGGTTTAGGGCAGTGCAGTGGTGTTTGGGCAGTGTAGGGGGTCATGCACGGGGTGGTGTTTTAGGGTTTAGGGCAGTGCAGTGGTGTTCAGGCAGTGTAGGGTGTTGTGCTGGGGGTGGTGTGTCAGGGTTTAGAACAGTGCAGTGGTGTTCGAGCAGTGTAGGGGGTCGTGCTGGGGCTGGTGTTTCAGGGTTTAGGGCAGTACAGTGGTGTTCGGGCAGTGTAGGGGTCGTGCAGGGGGTGGTGTTTCAAGGTTTAGGGCAGTGCAGTGGTGTTCGGGCAGTGTAGGGGGTCGTGCTGGGGCTGTTTTAGGGTTTTGGGCAGAGCAGTGGTGTTCGGGCAGTGTAGGGGGTCGTGCTGGGGTTTTTGGTTTAGGGCAGTGCAGTGTTGTTCGGGCAGTGTAGGGGGTCTTGCTGGGGGTGGTGTTTCAGGGTTTAGGGCAGTGCAGTGGTGTTCGGGCAGTGTAGGGGGTCGTGCTGGGGTGGTGTTTCAAGGTTTAGGGCAGTGGTGTTCGGGCAGTGTAGGGGGTCTTGCTGGGGGTGATGTTTCAGGGTTTAGGGCAGTGCAGTGGTGTTCGGGCAGTGTAGGGGATCTTGCTGGGGGTAGTGTTTCAGGGTTTAGGGCAGTGCAGTGGTGTTCGGGCAGTGTAGGGGGTCATGCTGGGGGTAGTGTTTCAGGGTTTAGGGCAGTGCAGTGGTATTCGGGCAGTGTAGGGGGTTGTGAAGGGGTGGTGTTTCAGGGTTTAGGGCAGTGCAGTGGTGTTCGGGCAGTGTAGGGGGTCGTGCTAGGGGTGGTGTTTCAGGGTTTAGGGCAGTGCAGTGGTGTTCGGGCAGTGTAGGGGGTCGTGCAGGGGGTGGTGTTTCAGGGTTTAGTGCAGCGGTGTTCGGGCAGTGTAGGGGGTCGTGCTGGGATGGTGTTTCAGGGTTTAGGTCAGTGCAGTGGTATTCGGGCAGTGTAGGGTGTTGTGCTGAGGGGTGGTGTTTCAGGGTTTAGGGCAGTGCAGTAGTGTTTGGGCAGTGTAGGGGGTCGTGCAGGGGGTGGTGTTTCAGGGTTTAGGGTAGTGCAGTAGTTTTCGGGCAGTGTAGGCGGTCGTGTTGGGGCTGGTGTTTCAGGGTTTAGGGCTGTGCAGTGGTGTTCGGGCAGTGTACGGGGTTGTGCTGGGGCTGGTGTTTCAGGGTTTAGGGCAGTGCAGTAGTGTTCGGGCAGTGTAGGGGGTCGTGCTGGGGGTGGTGTTTCAGGGTTTAGGGCAGTGCAGTGGTGTTCGGGCAGTGTAGGGGGTCTTGCTGGGGGTGGTGTTTCAGGGTTTAGGGCAGTGGTGTTCTGGCAGTGTAGGGGGTCTTGCTGGGGTGATGTTTCAGGGTTTAGGGCAGTGCAGAGGTGTTTGTGCAGTGTAGGGGGTCGTGCTGGGGGTGGTGTTTCAGGGTTTAGGGCAGTGCAGTAGTGTTCGGGCAGTGTAGGGGGTCGTGCAGGGGGTGGTGTTTCAGGGTTTAGGGCAGTGCAGTGGTGTTCTGGCAGTGTAGGGGGTCGTGCTGGGGGTGGGGTTTCAGGGTTTAGGGCAGTACAGTGGTGTTCGGGCAGTGTAGGGGGTCGTGCAGGGGTGGTGTTTCAGGGTTTAGGGCAGTGCAGTGGTGTTTGGGCAGTGTAGGGGGTCGTGCTGGGGCTGGTGTTTCAGGGTTTAGGGCAGTGCAGTGGTGTTTGGGCAGTGTAGGGGGTCATGCACGGGGTGGTGTTTTAGGGTTTAGGGCAGTGCAGTGGTGTTCAGGCAGTGTAGGGTGTTGTGCTGGGGGTGGTGTGTCAGGGTTTAGAACAGTGCAGTGGTGTTCGAGGCAGTGTAGGGGGTCGTGCTGGGGCTGGTGTTTCAGGGTTTAGGGCAGTGCAGTGGTGTTCGGGCAGTGTAGGGGGTCGTGCTGGGGCTGGTGTTTTAGGGTTTTGGGCAGAGCAGTGGTGTTCGGGCAGTGTAGGGGTCGTGCTGGGGGTGGTGGTTTAGGGCAGTGCAGTGGTGTTCGGGCAGTGTAGGGGGTCTTGCTGGGGGTGGTGTTTCAGGGTTTAGGACAGTGCAGTGGTGTTCGGGCAGTGTAGGGGGTCTTGCTGGGGGTGATGTTTCAGGGTTTAGGGCAGTGCAGTGGTGTTCGGGCAGTGTAGGGGGTGGTGCTGGGGGATGGGTTTCAGGGTTTAGGGCAGTACAGTGGTGTTCGGGCAGTGTAGGGGTCGTGCAGGGGTGGTGTTTCAGGGTTTAGGGCAGTGTAGGGGGTTGTGCTGGGGCTGGTGTTTCAGGGTTTAGGGCAGTGCAGTGGTGTTCAGGCAGTGTAGGGGGTCGTGCTGAGGCTGGTGTTTCACAGTTTAGGGTAGTGCAGTGGTGTTCGGGCAGTGTAGGCGGTCGTGCTGGGGCTGGTGTTTCAGGGTTTAGGGTAGTGCAGTGGTGTTCGGGCAGTGTAGGGGTCGTGCTGGGGATGGTGTTTCAGGGTTTAGGGCAGTGCAGTGGTGTTCGGGCAGTGTAGGGGGTTGTGCTGGGGCTGGTGTTTCAGGGTTTAGGGCAGTGCAGTGGTGCTCGGGCAGTGTAGGGGTCGTGCTGGGGGTGATGTTTCAGGGTTTAGGGTAGTGCAGTGGTGTTCGGGCAGTGTAGGGGTCGTGCAGGGGCTGGTGTTTCAAGGTTTAGGGCAGTGCAGTGGTGTTCGGGCAGTGTAGGGGGTCGTGCTGGGGCTGTTTTAGGGTTTTGGGCAGAGCAGTGGTGTTCGGGCAGTGTAGGGGGTCGTGCTGGGGTTTTTGGTTTAGGGCAGTGCAGTGTTGTTCGGGCAGTGTAGGGGGTCTTGCTGGGGGTGGTGTTTCAGGGTTTAGGGCAGTGCAGTGGTGTTCGGGCAGTGTAGGGGTCGTGCTGGGGTGGTGTTTCAAGGTTTAGGGCAGTGGTGTTCGGGCAGTGTAGGGGGTCTTGCTGGGGGTAGTGTTTCAGGGTTTAGGGCAGTGCAGTGGTGTTCGGGCAGTGTAGGGGGTCATGCTGGGGGTAGTGTTTCAGGGTTTAGGGCAGTGCAGTGGTATTCGGGCAGTGTAGGGGGTTGTGAAGGGGGTGGTGTTTCAGGGTTTAGGGCAGTGCAGTGGTGTTCGGGCAGTGTAGGGGGTCGTGCTAGGGGTGGTGTTTCAGGGTTTAGGGCAGTGCAGTGGTGTTCGGGCAGTGTAGGGGGTCGTGCAGGGGGTGGTGTTTCAGGGTTTAGTGCAGCGGTGTTCGGGCAGTGTAGGGGGTCGTGCTGGGGTGGTGTTTCAGGGTTTAGGTCAGTGCAGTGGTATTCGGGCAGTGTAGGGTGTTGTGCTGAGGGGTGGTGTTTCAGGGTTTAGGGCAGTGCAGTAGTGTTTGGGCAGTGTAGGGGGTCGTGCAGGGGTGGTGTTTCAGGGTTTAGGGCAGTGCAGTTGTGTTCGGCCAGTGTAGGTAGTCTTGCTGGGGGTGGTGTTTCAGGGTTTAGGGCAGTGCAGTAGTTTTCGGGCAGTGTAGGCGGTCGTGTTGGGGCTGGTGTTTCAGGGTTTAGGGCTGTGCAGTGGTGTTCGGGCAGTGTACGGGGTTGTGCTGGGGCTGGTGTTTCAGGGTTTAGGGCAGTGCAGTAGTGTTCGGGCAGTGTAGGGGGTCGTGCTGGGGGTGGTGTTTCAGGGTTTAGGGCAGTGCAGTGGTGTTCGGGCAGTGTAGGGGGTCTTGCTGGGGGTGGTGTTTCAGGGTTTAGGGCAGTGGTGTTCTGGCAGTGTAGGGGGTCTTGCTGGGGGTGATGTTTCAGGGTTTAGGGCAGTGCAGAGGTGTTTGTGCAGTGTAGGGGTCGTGCTGGGGGTGGTGTTTCAGGGTTTAGGGCAGTGCAGTAGTGTTCGGGCAGTGTAGGGGGTCGTGCAGGGGGTGGTGTTTCAGGGTTTAGGGCAGTGCAGTGGTGTTCTGGCAGTGTAGGGGGTCGTGCTGGGGGTGGGGTTTCAGGGTTTAGGGCAGTACAGTGGTGTTCGGGCAGTGTAGGGGGTCGTGCAGGGGGTGGTGTTTCAGGGTTTAGGGCAGTGCAGTGGTGTTTGGGCAGTGTAGGGGGTCGTGCTGGGGCTGGTGTTTCAGGGTTTAGGGCAGTGCAGTGGTGTTTGGGCAGTGTAGGGGGTCATGCACGGGGTGGTGTTTTAGGGTTTAGGGCAGTGCAGTGGTGTTCAGGCAGTGTAGGGTGTTGTGCTGGGGGTGGTGTGTCAGGGTTTAGAACAGTGCAGTGGTGTTCGAGCAGTGTAGGGGTCGTGCTGGGGCTGGTGTTTCAGGGTTTAGGGCAGTGCAGTGGTGTTCGGGCAGTGTAGGGGTCGTGCTGGGGCTGGTGTTTTAGGGTTTTGGGCAGAGCAGTGGTGTTCGGGCAGTGTAGGGGGTCGTGCTGGGGGTGGTGGTTTAGGGCAGTGCAGTGGTGTTCGGGCAGTGTAGGGGGTCTTGCTGGGGGTGGTGTTTCAGGGTTTAGGACAGTGCAGTGGTGTTCGGGCAGTGTAGGGGGTCTTGCTGGGGGTGATGTTTCAGGGTTTAGGGCAGTGCAGTGGTGTTCGGGCAGTGTAGGGGGTGGTGCTGGGGGATGGGTTTCAGGGTTTAGGGCAGTACAGTGGTGTTCGGGCAGTGTAGGGGTCGTGCAGGGGGTGGTGTTTCAGGGTTTAGGGCAGTGTAGGGGGTTGTGCTGGGGCTGGTGTTTCAGGGTTTAGGGCAGTGCAGTGGTGTTCAGGCAGTGTAGGGGGTCGTGCTGAGGCTGGTGTTTCACAGTTTAGGGTAGTGCAGTGGTGTTCGGGCAGTGTAGGCGGTCGTGCTGGGGCTGGTGTTTCAGGGTTTAGGGTAGTGCAGTGGTGTTCGGGCAGTGTAGGGGGTCGTGCTGGGGATGGTGTTTCAGGGTTTAGGGCAGTGCAGTGGTGTTCGGGCAGTGTAGGGGGTTGTGCTGGGGCTGGTGTTTCAGGGTTTAGGGCAGTGCAGTGGTGCTCGGGCAGTGTAGGGGGTCGTGCTGGGGGTGATGTTTCAGGGTTTAGGGTAGTGCAGTGGTGTTCGGGCAGTGTAGGGGGTCGTGCAGGGGCTGGTGTTTCAAGGTTTAGGGCAGTGCAGTGGTGTTCGGGCAGTGTAGGGGGTCGTGCTGGGGCTGTTTTAGGGTTTTGGGCAGAGCAGTGGTGTTCGGGCAGTGTAGGGGTCGTGCTGGGGTTTTTGGTTTAGGGCAGTGCAGTGTTGTTCGGGCAGTGTAGGGGGTCTTGCTGGGGGTGGTGTTTCAGGGTTTAGGGCAGTGCAGTGGTGTTCGGGCAGTGTAGGGGTCGTGCTGGGGTGGTGTTTCAAGGTTTAGGGCAGTGGTGTTCGGGCAGTGTAGGGGGTCTTGCTGGGGGTGATGTTTCAGGGTTTAGGGCAGTGCAGTGGTGTTCGGGCAGTGTAGGGGATCTTGCTGGGGGTAGTGTTTCAGGGTTTAGGGCAGTGCAGTGGTGTTCGGGCAGTGTAGGGGGTCATGCTGGGGGTAGTGTTTCAGGGTTTAGGGCAGTGCAGTGGTATTCGGGCAGTGTAGGGGGTTGTGAAGGGGGTGGTGTTTCAGGGTTTAGGGCAGTGCAGTGGTGTTCGGGCAGTGTAGGGGGTCGTGCTAGGGGTGGTGTTTCAGGGTTTAGGGCAGTGCAGTGGTGTTCGGGCAGTGTAGGGGGTCGTGCAGGGGTGGTGTTTCAGGGTTTAGTGCAGCGGTGTTCGGGCAGTGTAGGGGTCGTGCTGGGGTGGTGTTTCAGGGTTTAGGTCAGTGCAGTGGTATTCGGGCAGTGTAGGGTGTTGTGCTGAGGGGTGGTGTTTCAGGGTTTAGGGCAGTGCAGTAGTGTTTGGGCAGTGTAGGGGGTCGTGCAGGGGTGGTGTTTCAGGGTTTAGGGCAGTGCAGTTGTGTTCGGCCAGTGTAGGTAGTCTTGCTGGGGGTGGTGTTTCAGGGTTTAGGGCAGTGCAGTAGTTTTCGGGCAGTGTAGGCGGTCGTGTTGGGGCTGGTGTTTCAGGGTTTAGGGCTGTGCAGTGGTGTTCGGGCAGTGTACGGGGTTGTGCTGGGGCTGGTGTTTCAGGGTTTAGGGCAGTGCAGTGGTGTTCGGGCAGTGTAGGGGGTCGTGCTGGGGGTGGTGTTTCAGGGTTTAGGGCAGTGCAGTGGTGTTCGGGCAGTGTAGGGGGTCTTGCTGGGGGTGGTGTTTCAGGGTTTAGGGCAGTGGTGTTCTGGCAGTGTAGGGGGTCTTGCTGGGGGTGATGTTTCAGGGTTTAGGGCAGTGCAGAGGTGTTTGTGCAGTGTAGGGGGTCGTGCTGGGGGTGGTGTTTCAGGGTTTAGGGCAGTGCAGTAGTGTTCGGGCAGTGTAGGGGGTCGTGCAGGGGGTGGTGTTTCAGGGTTTAGGGCAGTGCAGTGGTGTTCTGGCAGGGTAGGGGGTCGGGCTGGGGGTGGGGTTTCAGGGTTTAGGGCAGTACAGTGGTGTTCGGGCAGTGTAGGGGGTCGTGCAGGGGTGGTGTTTCAGGGTTTAGGGCAGTGCAGTGGTGTTTGGGCAGTGTAGGGGGTCGTGCTGGGGCTGGTGTTTCAGGGTTTAGGGCAGTGCAGTGGTGTTCGGGCAGTGTAGGGGGTCTTGCTGGGGGTGGTGTTTCAGGGTTTAGGGCAGTGGTGTTCGGGCAGTGTAGGGGTCTTGCTGGGGGTGATGTTTCAGGGTTTAGGGCAGTGCAGTGGTGTTCGGGCAGTGTAGGGGTCTTGCTGGGGGTAGTGTTTCAGGGTTTAGGGCAGTGCAGTGGTGTTCGTGCAGTATAGGGGGTCATGCTGGGGATGGTGTTTTTGGGTTTAGGGCAGTGCAGTAGTGTTCGAGCAGTGTAGGGGGTTGTGCAGGGGGTGGTGTTTCAGGGTTTAGGGCAGTGGTGTTCGGGCAGTGTTGGGGGTCGTGCTGGGGGTGGTGTTTCAGGGTTTTGGGCAGTGCAGTGTTTGGGCAGTGTAGGGGGTCATGCACGGGGTGGTGTTTCAGGGTTTAGGGCAGTGCAGTGGTGTTCAGGCAGTGTAGGGTGTTGTGCTGGGGCTTGTGTTTCAGGGTTCAGGGCAGTGCAGTGGTGTTCAGGCAGTGTAGGGGGTCGTGCTGGGGCTGGTGTTTCAGGGTTTTGGGCAGAGCAGTGGTGTTCGGGCAGTGTAGGGGGTCATGCTGGGGGTAGTGTTTCAGGGTTTAGGGCAGTGCAGTGGTGTTCGGGCAGTGTAGGGGGTCGTGCTGGGGTGGTGTTTCAGGGTTTAGGGCAGTGGTGTTATGGCAGTGTAGGGGGTCTTGCTGGGGGTGGTGTTTCAGGGTTTAGGGCAGTGCAGTGGTGTTCGGGCAGTGTAGGGGGTCGTGAAGGGGGTGGTGTTTCAGGGTTTAGGGCAGTGCAGTGGTGTTCAGGCAGTGTAGGGGGTCGTGCTAGGGGTGGTGTTTCAGGGTTTAGGGCAGTGTTAGGGGTCATGCAGGGGCTGGTGTTTCAGGGTTTAGGGCAGTGCAGTGGTGTTCGGGCAGTGTAGGGGGTCGTGCTGGGGGTAGTGTTTTAGGGTTTAGGGTAGTGCAGTGGTGTTTGTGTAGTGTAGGGGGTCGTGCTGGGGGTGGTGTTTCAGGGTTTAGGGTAGTGCAGTGGTGCTTGTGTAGTGTAGGGGGTCAGGGTTTAGGGTAGTGCAGTGGTGTTTGTGTAGTGTAGGGGGTCGTGCTGGGGGTAGTGTTTTAGGATTTAGGTTAGTGCAGTGGTGTTTGGGTAGTGTAGGGGTCGTGCTGGGGGTAGTGTTTTAGGGTTTAGGGTAGTGCAGTGGTGCTTGTGTAGTGTAGGGGGTCGTGCGGGGGTAGTGTTTTAGGGTTTAAGGTAGTGCAGTGGTGTTTTTGTAGTGTAGGGGGTCATGTTTTAAGATGCAATGCTCCAATACCTGACCAGTCTGCACTACATAAAACTGCAAAAAACTAAAAATAAAAAGTGTTTTGCACACTTTTGTCATTGGGCTATATGTGGGCTACATCTGGGTAATATTTGTGCTACATTTGGGCTCTTTTTTCACTGGTGGCCATCTTGGAAGACTTCTTTGTTATGAAGTTTCCTAATTTCCACATTTACTGCAGTCTCCTCAGTAGGAAATGCTTTCAGTTTTTTACTTTGATTCCATCAAGAAGGCATTCAGATGTCTCACATCTGCCATAAATTCAGAATGTTAGCACTCTAGTTGCTCATTAGATCACTGGAGTAAAGCTACTGCTCACCAGGGAGTTAACTGGTAGTCTGCTGCTGGTATTGAAAGTGATTGTTTCAGTCTGCATGTCAGAATTTTCTAATGAAATAGAAGAGGATTTGAGATCTCACTTAAAACATGCCCTAATTTTTCTTTCTGCAGCACTAACCATAATTTCTATGACAAAATGAACCCCATCATTTTGTTCCTTTTTAAATTAAATGTTTTAAGTGTTACCAGTTTATTCCAATCAAGATGGCTTCAGGTGTGCCATACTTTTGTCATAAGTAAGGCTGTTAGCACTCTAGTTGTTCTTTAGAACACTCTGGGGAGCTGCAGTAGAACACAAAGGAATCAACTGACAGTCTCTGCCCTTGTTGGATGTACATGTTTTACTGAGAATGTCAGACTTCATTCTCACATGACTGAGAAAGATAATGTGAATTTACAGTAAATATGCTCTCATTTTAGCTTCTGGAGCACCTTCCAAAACTCTATGGGACAAGGATGTGAAAATAGTTCTCTCAAACATGATTCATGATATCCCAGAAGAAGGTTTTTCACAGGGTAAAATCACCTTAGAACACACCACAATTCCTGAAATTAGTATGGTACCATCAACAAATGAATTCTAATGTAACTAAAGTCTGTTATCACCCTTTATAGTTCTCCTTTTGGTAACCCTCAAAATCTTCGATTCACTACAATGCATTTCAATGGGGTACTATCATTTATATTGGTCCCAAGATGGCTGCCAGCAATTCCAGGATGAAGTGCTGACAGCCAATCAGATCTCACGATGACATGTGTGGTTAGGCTCCGCCCAGATATATATGTGACTTTACTTTTGATTTTCTCAGGAACTACTGAACGGATTTACACCATTTAAGCAAAAGGCACGACACTGAACCAAGGGCTACCTCTTTGCCAAATTTGGTGTAATTCCGTTCAGCAGTTCGGGCTGTAGCTGCGACTAAAGGTTCCTATGGGAAAAACGCGTTTTGGGACCCCCCCTTTTTTCTCGGCCCCCGCTTGACGTATCACCCCGAGACTTTCAGGATAGGAGCGTACCGGAGCGCCTTAACAAGTTGGAAACTTTCGCGAAGATTCGTCAACCGGCACCAACGTTATTTCAAATAGAATGTCGCGGATTTCCTATGGATAATAGGTTTTAACTATAACTATCTACTGGCGACCGCCAGTAGATAATATATATATATATATATATATATATATATATATATATATATATATATTCACTGAAAAAACCATAGGTTTTAGGGACAGTTATAGTTAGTTGGACATTGCACTCGTACAAAACCCGTGAAATTCCCCCGTTATAGTTAGTCCAGCTAACTATAACTCGCGCCCCCACAATGCACTGCTGATGACGTCACATATTACATCACTCATGACATGGTCAGTGACATCACTGATGACATCACTGATGACATCTCAAATGACATCACTGATGACATCATCCAGTGACTGTGTGTTTCTGTAAAGTTTAAATATTTTTAATATATATAGGAAAAGACGTATTGAAGAATGAGTGGGTGTGTAAGTGTCTGTATGGATGATTTAGTAGGTGCGTGACTGACTCTATAAGTGAGTGATTTAACGTATCTTACTGAATGCATGGGTTAGTGACTAAACTGGGTGAATGTCTGTATCCGTCTGTCTGTTGCTGTGTAAGTGGCTGCATGTGTTTGTGAATAGCTACATGAGTGTCTATATGAGTTATTGAATGCTTGTCTGAGTATCTGTATGGGTGCCTGAGTGTTTGTGTGGGAGGGGTGTGTGCAACTCTGTGCATAGATGTGTGAGTGGGTGATTCACTGGGTGGATGGTTTCAAGAGTGCAACTGTGATAGACTGTATGGGTGGGTAAGTGTGTGTAAGAGTGTGTTAGTGAGTGAATGTATGTCCCAGTGGTACATGTGTGAGTAACTACATATGTGAAAGGCAGTATATATGTGTGTTGGAGTATATAAATAGCTATAAGCGAGAGTGAGTGATTGTGATAGTGGCTGTATGGATGAGTGTGTGCTTGTATCAGTGATTGTATAAGAGCGTAAGAATGTGCTACTATTTGTATCAGTAAGTGAGCTGGTGTGTGTATAACTGTATAGGTGAGTAAATGGTAGTGTGTTTAATTATTTGCATGACTGACTAGGTGTGTGAGTACCTCTATGGATGAGTGGCAGTGTTTGAGTATCTATATAGGAGTATGAGTGCATATGATAGTCCTGTACTGAGTGACCGTAAGTATGAGTGACTGTACGGGTGAGTGAGTGGATGTGTGCGTAGACCTAAGAATCAGTGAGTGGGTATGTAGTTATTGGTGTTGGAGTGTCTATGGTTTTGCGAATGGCAGTCTGTAATTTAGAGTGGGTGTATCAAAGGTTATATTAGGGTGTGAGGAGGTGCATCAGATTATCACGTGGATGATGTCATCAGTGATGTCACTGACCATGTCATGAGTGATGTAATATGTGACGTCATCAGCAGTGCATTGCGGGCGCGAGTTATAGTTAGCTGGACTAACTATAACGGGGGAATTTCACGGGTTTTGTACGAGTGCAATGTCCAACTAACTATAACTGTCCCTAAAACCTATGGTTTTTTCAGTGAATTTCAAAGGTTTTTTAAATGCTAATTTGTAACTATAACGTCCCTGAAACCTATGGTTTTTTCAGTGAATTTCAAAGGTTTTTTAAATGCTAATTTGTAACTATAACATGTCTGAAACCTACAGTTTTTTCAGTGAATTTCAAAGGTTTTGTAAATGACAATTTTTAAATGTATTAATTGTTATATACATTTTTTTCTTACTGATTTCCAAATTTTTTTAGAAACAATTTTTTTTTACATATTTTATTTTTTAAATTACATTGTAATTACATTATACATTACATTACAAAAATACTTTCTCAGAATGAATTACTTTAGTTTAAATACTTTGCACATAGGCAATAGACTTTTAAGTACAGTAGTTACAGTTGTTGCAATGGGCAACACATTTTTCAAACACAATGCAACATTCAGCTCAATGTGAATTTCTAGTTAAATGCAATTAGTTACTTTATGGATTACTTTTCTAACCACAGGACTGGATCCTAGATTCAGTCCTGGGACATCTCCTGTAAACAGTTGAGTAAAAGCGTTTTGGTTACAGTCGTGATTTTTAAGGAATATTATTGTACTTTAAAAGTTGACACTTAGAAACTTTTTCTCATAGAATCACCAATGTTATCCTATGGAAGGAAATTCACTTAGCAGGTAAAAACTGTTATCGTTACTTTTTCTTACTCAGTGTTGGATCCTGGATCCAGCACTGGTGCATCTCCTGTAAACAGTTGAAAGAATGCGTTTAAGTCATACAGGCGATTTTTAAGGAATAGTTGTAGTTTGTGAAAATCGACACTTTGAAAGTTTTCTGCTGAAAACCAGACAATGGATTCCTATGGAAGAAAATATAAGT
>CAWUFW010003483.1:1637500-1645000 GCA_963921515.1 Calotriton arnoldi | reverse complement strand
AATGGGATGTTTTTAATGAGATGTTTAGGGTGCGCACTGCTGGCATGAAGTGTAGAATTGCCAGCAGTGGCTTTTCTATGAAGGGTAGTTATTTTGCCATCTTTTATGTATACCTTTACATCTAAGAAATCAATGCTTTCTTTATTAATTTGAGATGTAAAGTTCAAATTAGCATTGTTAACGTTAATTTGACTGATCAAATCAATGGCACTTCTTTCATCTCCTTTCCATATTATAAAAACATCATCGATGTATCTTACCCACTGGATAACATGCTTGTCATATTCAATCTTATGTGTGCCTTTGAGGGCCTGCTCCTCCCACCAGCCAACATGCAAACAGGCATAGCTGGGGGAGAAGCAGGCTCCCATCGCCACCCCTCTCTTTTGCAAGTATACATCATTGCCAAATAGAAAAAAATTGTTATGTAGGCACCAAAAAATCAACTTTAAAAGCATCTTGTTATGATTATAGCACGCCAAAGGCCTGGTATTTAAGAAATGTTCTATTGCTTCAAGTCCAGTAGAATGTTCAATACTAGTATATAGTGATTCGCTGTCCAAAGTTATGAACATCAAATCATCTGCCCATGTTATGCCATTGACTTTTCTCAGGAAATCCCCTGTGTCCTTTATGTATGTCGGAAGTTATTTGACTAGGTCCTGCAGGAAGAAATCAATGTATTGCATCACTTGTTCACCCATACTTTGGATCGCCGATATTATTGGCCTTCCCGGGATGGGCGTAATCATTTTGTGCACTTTTGGTATCAAGTAAAGACGAGGTAACACAGGATGTTCTACCTGCATAAATCGATATTCCTCTGTGGAGATCATTCCCTCACACTTCCACTGTGAAAGAATTTTCTTCAATTCTTCTCTTGCCAGATTGTATTGTTTCCAAGTTGTTTTTTCATAACAGGACTGATCATCAAGATGCCTGCGTGCCTCCTGTGTGTAATCCTTTTGTGGCCAGATCACGATATTGCCACCCTTATCAGACTTTACCACGACTATTTCATGATTACTACTAAGTTTTTTTATTAATTTGGCATATTGTATTTCATGATCACTTTTGTACCGCTTACGATGTTTGATTGGATGGTACAACTTCTTCAAGTCTTCTGTTACAACCTCGTGGAAAATGTCAATTGCATCTTTTGGCATATTTGGAACAAATTTTGACTTGGGCTTAAACGGACTCATGCCAGCTCCTTGTTGTCTGATACTAGCCTCAGACAGTCGTTGTTGTGTCAGTGTTGCCTGACTGCTTTCGTGATCGCCATTGATTTCATTGTTACCAAGATCATGTAGCATTAACAAAGTTGGAACATCTGATGCTAAAAGATTTGTGCAAGGTTCAGTTCCTGACATTTTACCTCGTTGTGCATCCTTTAATCCATCTTTGATACTGGAAAAACTTTTTAAGTTTTAGCTTACGGATGAAGCAAAAAACGTCAATGCGCGTCCGCGCATAATTGAAGTCACTAATGGGGCAGAATGACAAGCCCAGGCATAATAGTTGTTTCTCTGCCTCTGTAAGTGTCACTGTTGACAGATTGATGATGGTATTGTCATTTGCCATTACTTTCTGCGCCAATAGTTTTTTTTTGTTTTTGTTGTTGTTGTTTCCGCCTCTTACGTCTTGCGCTTCTTCCTGCATTTTTTCTGGTCCTAATTTCTTGTTTTGATTCCGTGGACGCAGGGTTTGGCGACGTTCTAACACTAAAAAATCAACTTCCTCTCCTAGGCCCAGAATTCTCGATTGTCCAAGTTCCCCCATGTTGCTGGCACTTTCGTTATCTGATGATACTTCACTTGTTAGTGAATCACTGTCTGTGTTCACCGCAGTTTCATCCACTGTTCCCTTTGACCTCTGTGTTAATGTGTTTGTTCCCTTCATTGGCTTGGTATTGAATTTTGCTTTTTTCACATTTTCATATTTGCGAGCAAAGGTGAAGATACCCCCTTGCTCGTAATCTGATTTGTCGCGGGAAAACTTGTATGCTTTGCGAGTTTTGATCTTATCTTCCTGCTTTTTTAACCGTTCTTGTATCTCCTTCCTGGTTTTAATTATAAACTCGCTTTGTTCCAGTTTACTCAGTTGTTCATTGATAGCATCTATTTCCACAATTAAGGCTTGGCGATCGATTTCAGCATAATTCACAAGTATGTTCACTAAATTCATAGAGGCCGCTAGGTTGCTTTCACCCCATACTTTTAACATTTCCGGATTTGGGCTTTCAAAACTAGGTGCCAGTAAGATTCGTAATCCCCGTGGAACACGTCCTACTTCCACATACTTGGTGAGTGATTTGTGTTCCCACCACTTAGTCATTTCTGACCTCATGCACTTCTCCAATTTCTTCAACAAAGTTTTGGCATCCCCATCTTTTAAATTCCCCGAAGTGGTAGGAATTTCCCCTTCCATCGTTACTTTAGGCAGATTAGTAAAAAGTTCCTCCGCAGCAGCTTCCCGCTCACGAACCGCCTCCGCTGACATACTGAGGACCCTTAGTAATTGTTTCTTCAGCTATGGCGCTGCAAATACACAAAACAGCCCACGCCGTGCCGTATATTCCTCCCCTCCTTACGCGTCTCGCTGGCTCACTCACCGCCGTCGGAAACTGCTAACGACCGGTCCTTCGACCCCGTCGACGCCGTTCCTTGGTTTCAGAGAAATCTCCAGCTGCGTTCGGGGGCTGCCGCAAAAACTCCTTTCTCGGAACCTGACTTTCTGGTTGAAGGCGGCAGCCTGCTTCTCGGGGAGTGGGTTCGCTCGCGGAAGCAACCAACTTCCGCAATTGTAATCGAAAGAACAAAAGATTCTCCGCACTTCCGCACTCCTGTGTGGCGAACAGAGAAAAACGAACCACTTTCAATTTGGCACTGTTGTTATTTATTCAGTCCTCAGATCTGACGCGTTTCAGACAACACTTGTCCTTGATCACAGAGCTTAGTTCGCCATCTTGTTTTATGTAAATGCAGTGACACCCAATCACGTGAAAAATAGACATAAAAGTAACACTACTTAAATTAATCAATGACCTGATGAGTCTGTTTGTCAATTTTTGCACAATAACATCAAAAAAGTTTTCAAATGTTTACAAAGCAGGCCAGTGTATACATTACATGGATAAATGCTGCAAACAGCTGTGATTGTAATTTTCTGCGTCCAATTATAAAACGACCAACATTCCTACAACAGTGTTTTAAAAAAACTTATTTTTACACAACAACCCACAGATAAAATAGGATGGGATAAATGAAACCTAGAATTACCCTTAATTTATATTGCTGGTTACAAGCATTGCTAGGATTGCCATTCAGTGTCATTTTGCCTAGTTTTTAGAATAATCAAAAAAAGCATGTGCAAATGTCGCAAAATACCACTGCTTCCTCAAAGGAATATGTAAAGGAGCTACCACTCTATGTGGCTCCAAATTCGTCTTCCTGCTTAAATGCAAGGACATGAATGTGCAAATGGCGCAACCACAATATAGATGTCTGTATGAATACAGATAACTCTTCACCCTCCAGAATTCATCATATCGCCTTCTGCTTGCTTGCCTAAGCAACACTATTGACCCATTACTCTTTTTACCACAACCTTATAAATAAAGTTGCTACATAGAAAACTTTTTTGTGCAAAATATCGCAGACTAAAATACAGTACTATATAATAAAGTGCTAACTTTTGGTCAAAATGACCTCATAAAGTGCAAGTGCTAATACCCATAAATACATGAATAAATAAATACCCTACATGTGATTGTTGTTAAATTTAAAAAAAAGATTTTTTTTTGTAATTGATAAAAACAAGGTCTAATTGGAAATCAAATGCTGACATCCAAACTTTTCAACATACTTCTATGTATTTACATATATCTGCTCTTTATACCTTGGGAAAATAGGATGTTAAATATCTCACTTCATTGTCATTATTTATAAAAAATGGTGAAGATCCTCTGTATTGTTAAGACCATTTGGGAATTTGCTGTCCATCTCCAATATCATTCTGGACTCCATTTGCCTAAGGAGCTTCTCTCTATCACCGCCTCTGCGTAACTTAGGAATGGCTGCCACTACATAATACCTCAAACAATTCAAATCATTGTCATGTACCTGTTTGAAGTGTCGAGCAACCGGATATGAGGCATCGCTGTTTACGATTGCCCGTAAATGCTGTAGAATTCTGACATGCACCTGTAGCTTGGTGCTGCCAACCTATCGCAAGCCACAGGTGCATGTCAGAACATACACTGCAAATTCAGTTCTACAGTTGAAACTACCCTGAATAGTGACTTTGTCAGGACAAAAAGGGGTATCGTAGTATGTAGTGTTTACCCCAAATTTGCAGGCCCTGCAGGAGGAGCATTTGGAAAACCCTTTTCTCGACTGCAACCACATCACTGCTCCTGCTGATTCAGGGCAGCTTTTGGCAACCTGTGTTTTCATAGAGGCACCCTTTCTATAAGTAATGGTAGGTTGTAAAGGGAGCCTAGAAGGTAAAACACCGTCCGTAAGTAGTATAGGCCAATTTCGTATTATTATATATATATATATATATGTGTGTGTGTATGTGTATATTATCTACTGGCGGTCGCCAGTAGATAGTTATAGTTACAACCTATTATCCATAGGAAATCCGCGACATTCTATTTGAAATAACTCTCTTGCCGGTTGACGTATCTTCGCAAAATTTTCAAACTTTATGGCCCGCTCCGGTCCGCTCCTACCCTGAAAGTCTCGGGGGATTCGTCAAGCGGGGGCCGAGAAAAAGGGGGGTCCCAAAACGCGTTTTCCCCATGCAATTTTCCATAGGAAACTTTAGACACGGCTACAGCCCGAACTGCTGAACGGAATTACACCAAATTTGGCAAAGAGGTAGTTCTTGGTTCAGAAAGAACCCTTTTGTTAAATGGTGTAAATCCGTTCAGCAGTTGCTGAGAAAATCAAAAGTAAAAAGATAGTGATATCTAGGGCCGCGGATCCTCCCGAGCACGAGCTTTATGCTAATTGGCTGTCAACACTTCAAACCAGGAAGTGTTGGCAGCCATTTTATCCTCGGTAGAACCGAGGGACAGAAACAAGTGCGCAAAGCGCACAAAGGGGGCAGGGTAGAAACACCCTGACCCCCTAGGTCTGCTCAGGGGGTCCCACAAGGACCCCCTGGGCAGAAAAAAGCATTGAAAAAATAAAAAGAAAAAGAAAAAAAAACGATCGGGCCCGCAGGCCCCGCCCCTTCCTTCACCACTCTGCAAACGCGCCCCTGGCGCGTTTGCAGAGGGGAACGAATGCCCCTTGAATACTGGGGGTCCCTGGGGGCCAACTAGCCCACCAGGAACCTCCAGTATGCACCAGGGGCTGCCTTGCAGAGAGGTGTACAGAGGCCACGCCCCTTTTACACCTCTCTGCAACGCAGCTCTATGGCGCTTTTGGAGGTATATGGTGGGCTAGTTGCACCCCAGGGACCCTCAGGATTCAAGGGAGTTAATCCCTGACTTAAAACGCGCCACGCGGGCGCGTTTGCACAGTGGTGAAGGGAGGGGGCGGGGCTTCAGGTGACATGTGTGCAAACAGGCCCCGTGGCGCGTTTTAAGATGGGGAATTAAATCCTCTTCAATCCTGAGGGTCCCTGGGGGCCAACTAGCCCAACAGGTACGTCCAGAAAGCGCCACAGAGCTGCGTTGCAGAGAGGTGTAAAAGGGGTGTGGCCTCTGTACATGTCTCTGCAACGCAGCCCCTGGCGCATACTGGAGGTTCCTGGTGGGCTAGTTGGCCCGTAGGGACCCTCATGATTCAAGGGTACTTAATCCCCCAACTTAAAACGCGCCACGGGGCGCGTTTGCACAGATGTCACCTCAGGCCCCGCCCCTCCCTTCACCATTGTGCAAATATTCCTCTAAAATCAGCCGAAATACGAATTCTGATTTACTCACCTGTTATCAGGAGAGACCTCAGTGCTGTATCTTTCAGCCCAGTACTGATCCTGAAAAGTAATTTTAACCGTACTTACCGGTAACTTGAATTTCCTTCATAGGCTAACATTGACTGGTTTCACTTGGAAATTCTTCTAAGTGTGGAGTTTTGGAACTTTAAAATATTCCTCTAAAATCAGCCGAAATACGAATTCCGATTTACTCACCTGTTATCAGGAGAGACCTCAGTGCTGCATCTTTCAGCCCAGTACTGATCCTCAAAAGTAATTTTAACCGTACTTACCGGTAACTTGAATTTCCTTCATAGGCTAACATTGACTGGTTTCACTTGGAAATTCTTGTGTGTGGAGTTTTGGAACTTTAAAATATTCCTCTAAAATCAGCCGAAATACGAATTCCGATTTACTCACCTGTTATCAGGAGAGACCTCAGTGCTGCATCTTTCAGCCCAGTACTGGTCCTGAAAAGTAATTTTAACCGTACTTACCGGTAACTTGAATTTCCTTCATAGGCTAACATTGACTGGTTTCACTTGGAAATTCTTCTAAGTGTGGAGTTTTGGAACTTTAAAATATTCCTCTAAAATCAGCCGCAATACGAATTTCGATTTACTCACCTGTTATCAGAAGAGACCTCAGTGCTGCATCTTTCAGCCCAGTACTGATCCTCAAAAGTAATTTTAACCGTACTTACCGGTAACTTGAATTTCCTTCATAGGCTAACATTGACTGGTTTCACTTGGAAATTCTTGTGTGTGGAGTTTTGGAACTTTAAAATATTCCTCTAAAATCAGCCGAAATACGAATTCCGATTTACTCACCTGTTATCAGGAGAGACCTCAGTGCTGCATCTTTCAGCCCAGTACTGGTCCTGAAAAGTAATTTTAACCGTACTTACCAGTAACTTGAATTTCCTTCCATAGGATATCATTGCCTGCTTTTTGCTGAAAAAGTTTCTAAGTGTTGATTTTTGAAACATACAAATATTCCTCTAAAATCAGCCGAAATCCGAATTCTGATTTACTCACCTGTTATCAGGAGAGACCTCAGTGCTGCATCTTTCAGCCCAGTACTGGTCCTGAAAAGTAATTTTAACCGTACTTACCGGTAATTTGAATTTCCTTCATAGGCTAACATTGACTGGTTTCACTTGGAAATTCTTCTAAGTGTGGAGTTTTGGAACTTTATAATATTCCTCTAAAATCAACCAAAGTACGAATTCCAATTTACTCACCTGTTATCAGGAGAGAACCCAGTGCTGCATCTTTTAGCCCAGCACTGACCCTGAAAAGTAATTTTAACCGTACTTACCAGTAACTTATATTTTCTTCCATAGGAATCCATTGTCTGGTTTTCAGCAGAAAACTTTCAAAGTGTCGATTTTCACAAACTACAACTATTCCTTAAAAATCGCCTGTATGACTTAAACGCATTCTTTCAACTGTTTACAGGAGATGCACCAGTGCTGGATCCAGGATCCAACACTGAGTAAGAAAAAGTAACGATAACAGTTTTTACCTGCTAAGTGAATTTCCTTCCATAAGATAACATTGGTGATTC
>CAWUFW010003483.1:1625000-1632500 GCA_963921515.1 Calotriton arnoldi | reverse complement strand
TGAATATGGGGGTCCGTTACGGACCCCCAAAGCCCCGGGGACCACCACCTCCCCGGGGCTGTGTACTGGATGGGAGGGGGCCGCGCGGCCCTCCTCCTGGAGCCCTTGATGGCCCTGGGGACCGCCACCCCCAGGGCCGGCTCCTGCAGTGTCCCGGGGTGCCTACCCCGGGACACTGTAGTTAGCTATGACAGGACGGGAGCCTCGCGGTTCCCGTCCTGTCATAGTAAACTTGGTTTGCATTTTGAAAGAGAGAGCAGGAAACCTGCTCTCTCTTTCAAAATGCAAACCCAATTGCTTTTCCACACAGAGAGCAGCATGTTAGCTGCTCCCCATGTGGAAAAGCAATGCCGGCTCCCACAGGAGGCGGGGAGCCGGCTGGGACTGTGGGGGATTGGGGACCCCCCCACAGTCCCCAACCAGAGGCCAGGCCCCGGGGGATGGGATCCCCGGGGCCTTAAATGGCCTGAGGATGGGGGCCACGCAGCCCCCCTCCATATTTTTTTTTTTTTTTTTTTTTTAAATGAGGGCATGCCCTGGGGGATGGGGTCCCCGGGGCCAATAGAGGCCCAGGGAAGGGGGGCCACACGGCCCCTACCCGCTTAAAAAAAAAAAAAAAGAAATGCACAGGCCCCGGGGGATGGGGTCCCCGGGGCCAAAGTGGCCAAGGAAGGGGGCCACGCAGCCCCCTCCCATTAAAAAAAAACAAACAAAGAAAAAAAAACCGACCGGCATCGTGCCGGAGGCCCCCTCCCTGCAGTACTCTGCAAACGCGCCCCCTGGCGCATTTTAAGTAGGGGAAGTAATTCCCCTTGAATACTGGGGGTCCCTGGGGGCCAACTAGCCCACCAGGAACCTCCAGTATGCGCCAGGGGGCTGCGTTGCAGAGAGATGTACAGGGGCCACGCGCCTTTTTACCCATCTCTGCAACGCAGCTCTGTGGCGCTTTTTGGAGGTACATGGTGGGATAGTTGGACTCCAGGGACCCTCAGGATTCAAGGGGACTTAATCCCCGACTTAAAACGCGCCACGGGCGCGCTTGCACAGTGGTGAAGGGAGGGGCGGGGCCTGAGGTGACATGTGTGCAAACAGGCCCCGTGGCGCGTTTAAGATGGGGAATTAAATCCCCTTCAATCCTGAGGGTCCCTGGGGCCAACTAGCCCAACAGGTACGTCCAGAAAGCGCCACAGAGCTGCGTTGCAGAGAGGTGTAAAAGGGGTGTGGCCTCTGTACACGTCTCCTGCAACGCAGCCTCCTGGCGCATACTGGAGGTTCCTGGTGGGCTAGTCGGCCCCAGGGACCCTCATGATTCAAGGGGACTTTATCCCCCAACTTAAAACGCGCCACAGGGCGCGTTTGCACAGATGTCACCTCAGGCCCCGCCCTCCCCTTCACCATTGTGCAAATATTCCTCTAAAATCAGCCGAAATACGAATTCCGATTTACTCACCTATTATCAGGAGAGACCTCAATGCTGCATCTTTCAGCCCAGTACTGGTCCTGAAAAGTAATTCTAACCGTACTTACCAGTAACTTGAATTTCCTTCCATAGGCTAACATTGACTGGTTTCACTTGGAAATTCTTCTAAGTGTGGAGTTTTGGAACTTTATAATATTCCTCTAAAATCAGCCGAACTACAAATTCCGATTTACTCACCTGTTATCAGGAGAGACCTCAAAGCTGCATCTTTTAGCCCAGTACTGATCATGAAAAGTAATTTTAACCGTACTTACCAGGAACTTGTATTTCCTTCCATAGGAATCAATTGTCGGGTTTTCAGCAGAAAAGTTTCATAGTGTCAATTTTCACAAACTACAAATATTCCTTAAAAATCGCCTGTATGACTTAAACGCATTCTTTCAACTGTTTACAGGAGATGCACCAGTGCTGGATCCAGGATCCACCACTGAGTAAGAAAAAGTAACGATAACACTACTTACCTGCTAAGTGAATTTCCAGCCATAGGATAACATTGGTGATTCTATGTGAAAAAGTTTCTAAGTGTCAACTTTTTAAAATACAATAATATTCCTTAAAAATCAGTACTGTAACCAAAACGCTTTTACTCAACTGTTTACAGGAGATGTCCCAGGACTGAATCTAGGATCCAGTCCTGTGGTTAGAAAAGTAATCCATAAAGTAACTAATTGCATTTAACTTGAAATTCACATTGAGCTCAATGTTTCATTGTGTTTGAAATTGTGTTGCCTATTGCAACAACTGTAACTACTGTACTTAAAAGTCTATTGCCTATTTGCAAAGTATTTAAACTAAAGTAATTCATTCTGAGAAAGTATATTTTGTAATGTATAATGTAATTACAATGTAATTTAAAAAATAAATAGTTTAAAAAAATGTAGTAAATCAGTATCAAAAAAATAAAGATAATTAATACATTTAAATATTGTCATTTACAAAACCTTTGAAATTCACTGAAAAAAACCATAGGTTTCAGACATGTTATAGTTAGGAATTAGCATTTAAAAAACCTTTGAAATTCACTGAAAAACCATAGGTTTCAGGCACGTTATAGTTAGAAATTAGCATTTAAAAAACCTTTGAAATTCACTGAAAAAACCATAGGTTTCAGACACGTTATAGTTAGAAATTTGCATTTAAAAAACCTTTGAAATTCACTGAAAAAACCCTAGGTTTTAGGGACAGTTATAGTTAGTTGGACATTGCACTCGTACAAAACCCGTGGAAATTCCCCGTTATAGTTAGTTCAGCTAACTATAACTCGCGCCCCCGCAATGCACTGCCGATGACGTCACATATTACATCACTCATGACATGGTCAGTGACATCACTGATGACATCTCAAATGACATCACTGATTACATCATCCATGTGATTATTTCATGCATCTTCTCACACCCTAATATAACTTTTGATACACCCACTCTAAATTACGGACTGCCATTCGCAAAACCATACACACTCCAATACCAATAACTACATACCCACTCACTGATTCTTAGGTGTACACACACACACACACACACACACACACACACACACACACACACACACACACACACACACACACACACACACACACACACACACACACACACACACACACACACACACACACACACACACACACACACACACACACACACACACACACACACACACACACACACACACACACACACACACACACACACACACACACACCTACTCACTCGTCCAGTCACTCATACTTACGGTCACTCAGTACAGGACTATCATATGCACTCATACTCCTATATAGATACTCAAACACCGCCACTCATCCATAGAGGTACTCACACACCTAGTCAGTCATGCAAAAAATTAATCACACCCCCATTTACTCACCTATACAGTTATACACACACCAGCTCACTTACTCATACAAATACTAGCACATTCTTACGCTCTTATACAATAACTGATACAAGCACACACACATCCATACAGCCACTCTCACAATCACACACTCTCACTTATAGCCATTTCAAAAAATCTAACACACACATATACTGCCTTTTACATATGTAGTTACTCGCACATGTACCACTGAGATATACATTCACTCACTAACACACCCATACACACACTCACCCACCCAAGCAGTCCATCACAGATGCACTCTTGAAATCATGCACCCAGTGAATCACCCACTCACACATCTATGTACAGAGTCACACACACCCCACCCACACAAACACTCAGGCAGCCATACAGATACTCAGAGAACCAATCAATAACCCATAGAGACACTCCATGTAGCTATTCGCAAATCCATGCATCCACTTACACACCAACAAACAGACGGATACAGACATTCACACAGTTTAGTCACTAACCCATGCATTCAGTAAGATACGTTTAATCACTCACTTGTAGAGTCAGTCACTCACGTACTAAATCATCCATTCAGACACTTATACACCCACTCATTCTTCAATACACCTTTCCCTATATATATAAAACATATTTAAACTTTACAGAAACACACAGTCACTGGATGATGTCATCAGTGATGTCATTTGAGATGTCATCAGTGATGTCACTGACCATGTCATGAGTGATGTAATATGTGACGTCATCAGCAGTGCATTGCGGGGCGCGAGTTATAGTTAGCTGAACTAACTATAACGGGGAATTTCTATGGTTTTGTACGAGTGAAATGTCCAACTAACTAGAACTGTCCCTAAAACCTATGGTTTTTCAGTGAATTTCAAAGGTTTTTAAATGCAAATTTCTAACTATAACGTGTCTGAAACCTATGGTTTTTTCAGTGAATATATATATATGTGTGTGTGTGTGTGTGTGTGTGTATGTATGTATATATATATTCACTGAAAAAACCATAGGTTTTAGGGACAGTTATAGTTAGTTGGACATTTCACTCGTACAAAACCATAGAAATTCCCCCGTTATAGTTAGTTCAGCTAACTATAACTCGCGCCCCCGCAATGCACTGCTGATGACGTCACATATTACATCACTCATGACATGGTCAGTGACATCACTGATGACATCTCAAATGACATCACTGATGACATCACTGATGACATCATCCAGTGACACTGTGTTTCTGTAAAGTTTAAATATGTTTAATATATATAGGGAAAGGCGTATTGAAGAATGACTGGGTGTATAAGTGTCTGAATGGATGATTTAGTACGTGAGTGACTGACTCTATAAGTGAGTGATTAAACGTATCTTACTGAATGCATGGGTTAGTGACTAAACTGTGTGAATGTCTGTATCCGTCTGTTTGTTGGTGTGTAAGTGGATGCATGGATTTGCGAATAGCTACATGAGTGTCTATATGGGTTATTGATTGGTTCTCTGAGTGTCTATATGGCTGCCTGAGTGTTTGTGTGGGTGGGGTGTGTGTGACTCTGTACATAGATGTGTGAGTGGGTGATTCACTGGGTGCATGATTTCAAGAGTGCATCTGTGATGGACTGCTTGGGTGGGTGAGTGTGTGTATGGGTGTGTTAGTGAGTGAATGTATATCTCAGTGGTACATGTGCGAGTAACTACATATGTAAAAGGCAGTATATGTGTGTGTTAGAGTTTTTGAAATGGCTATAAGTGAGAGTGTGTGATTGTGAGAGTGGCTGTATGGATGTGTGTGTGCTTGTATCAGTTATTGTATAAGAGCGTAAGAATGTGCTAGTATTTGTATGAGTAAGTGAGCTGGTGTGTGTATAACTGTATAGGTGAGTAAATGGGTGTGTGATTAATTTTTTGCATGACTGACTAGGTGTGTGAGTACCTCTATGGATGAGTGGCGGTGTGTGAGTGTTTATATATGTGTATGAGTGCATATGATAGTTCTGTACTGAGTGACTGTAAGTATGAGTGACTGGACGGGTGAGTGACTGGACGGGTGAGTGAGTAGATGTGTGTGTGTGTGTGTGTGTGTGTGTGTGTGTGTGTGTGTGAGTAGACCTAAGAATCAGTGAGTGGGTATGTAGTTATTGGTATTGGAGTGTGTATGGTTTTGCGAATGGCAGTCCGTAATTTAGAGTGGGTGTATCAAAAGTTATATTAGGGTGTGAGAAGATGCATGAAATAATCACATGGATGATGTCATCAGTGATGTCATTTGAGATGTCATCAGTGATGTCATCAGTGATGTCACTGACCATGTCATGAGTGATGTAATATGTGACGTCATCAGCAGTGCATTGCGGGCGCGAGTTATAGTTAGCTGAACTAACTAAAACGGGGAATTTCTATGGTTTTGTACGAGTGAAATGTCCAACTAACTATAACTGTCCCTAAAACCTATGGTTTTTTCAGTGAATTTCAAAGGGTTTTTAAATGCAAATTTCTAACTATAACGTGTCTGAAACCTATGGTTTTTTCAGTGAATTTCAAAGGTTTTGTAAATGACAATATTTAAATGTATTAATTATCTTTATTTTTTGATACTGATTTACTACATTTTTTTAAACTATTTATTTTTTAAATTACATTGTAATTACATTATACATTACTTTACAAAATATACTTTCTCAGAATGAATTACTTTAGTTTAAATACTTTGCAAATAGGCAATAGACTTTTAAGTACAGTAGTTACAGTTGTTGCAATGGGCAACACAATTTCAAACACAATGCAACATTGAGCTCAATGTGAATTTCTAGTTAAATGCAATTAGTTACTTTATGGATTACATTTCTAACCACAGGACTGGATCCTAGATTCAGTCCTGGGACATCTCCTGTAAACAGTTGAGTAAAAGCGTTTTGGTTACAGTACTGATTTTTAAGGAATATTATTGTATTTTAAAAGTTGACACTTAGAAACTTTTTCACATAGAATCACCAATGTTATCCTATGGCTGGAAATTCACTTAGCAGGTAAGTAGTGTTATCGTTACTTTTTCTTACTCAGTGGTGGATCCTGGATCCAGCACTGGTGCATCTCCTGTAAACAGTTGAAAGAATGCGTTTAAGTCATACAGGCGATTTTTAAGGAATATTTGTAGTTTGTGAAAATTGACACTATGAAACTTTTCTGCTGAAAACCAGACCATGGATTCCTATGGAAGGAAATACAAGTTCCTGGTAAGTACGGTTAAAATTACTTTTCAGGATCAGTACTGGGCTAAAAGATGCAGCACTGGGTTCTCTCCTGGTGACAGGTGAGTAAATCAGAATTCGTATTTCGGCTGATTTTAGAGGATTATTTGCACAATGGTGAAGGGAGGGGCGGGGCCTGAGGTGACATCTGTGCAAACGCGCCCTGTGGCGCGTTTTAAGTTGGGGATAAAGTCCCCTTGAATCATGAGGGTCCCTGGGGGCCGACTAGCCCACCAGGAACCTCCAGTATGCGCCAGGGGCTGCGTTGCAGAGACGTGTACAGAGGCCACACCCCTTTTACACCTCTCTGCAACGCAGCTCTGTGGCGCTTTCTGGACGTACCTGTTGGGCTAGTTGGCCCCCAGGGACCCTCAGGATTGAAGGGGATTTAATTCCCCATCTTAAAACGCGCCACGGGCCTGTTTGCACACATGTCACCTCAGGCCCCGCCCCTCCCTTCACCACTGTGCAAACGCGCCCGTGGCGCGTTTTAAGTCGGGGATTAAGTCCCCTTGAATCCTGAGGGTCCCTGGAGTCCAACTATCCCACCATGTACCTCCAAAAAGCGCCACAGAGCTGCGTTGCAGAGAGCTGTAAAAAGGGGCGTGGCCTCTGTACACCTCTCTGCAACGCAGCCCCCTGGCGCATACTGGAGGTTCCTAGTGGGCCCCCAGGGACCCCCAGTATTCAAGGGGAATTACTTCCCTACTTAAAATGCGCCAGGGGGCGCATTTGCAGAGTACTGCAGGGAGGGGCGGGGCCTCCGGCACGATGCCGGTCGTTTTTTTTTTCTTTTGGTTTTTTTTTTAATGGGAGGGGGGCTGCGTGGCCCCCCTTCCCTTGGCCACTTTTGGCCCCGGGGACCCCATCCCCCGGGGCCTGTGCATTTCTTTTTTTTTTGTTGAAAAAAAACGGGTAGGGGGC